>JAXQQM020068776.1:0-7500 GCA_034641835.2 Pinus albicaulis
ACCCAAGGCCCTTCTTCAGGCACACCCGAACAAGCAACTCAATTACCAACCCACCTTTCACACGAAAATCCAACCCCTCCCCCCACAAGCAAAAAGGGTGGAGATGAACAATATAGAGAATATTCGACATCGACGGAGCCAACAAGTGACATAGAAAAAAGCTGATTTCAACAGAGCAAACGTGCGACCAAGGGCCACAAGAGAGAGATACCGAAGAGCCGATTTCAACAAAGCCAACAAGCGGACAGTCATCTCAAGGAGCCACACACAACAACCCCATCCAACTGCAAGAAAATAGAGCGGAAGAGAGAGATTGTTGAAACATGCCTCCGAGGACGAGCATGGCCAAAATTACCGCTCATATGCTACCGAGTGGTGATGGAGAGAAGAAAGTCGGTGACCCTAAAAATGACCCAAGGCCATTCTTCAGGCACAACCAAACAAAACAAATCAATTACCAACCCACCTTTCACACGAAAAGCAAATCTGACACGAGCCGCCTGAACGTGCACAAGGCACTAGGGTGGTCACAACTTAGAAAAACTCACACGGGCGCCCTCGGACCAAACGACCCGACCCGAACGGATGCCCTCACCCGACGCGACACGACGCGCCCACCCGAACGGACGCACATGGGAGCAAATGACGAACGGTCCGCCTGGACGTGCACAAGGCACCTGGGAAGCCACAAATTAGAAAATCTGACACGGGTGCCCTCGGGCCAAACGATTGGACCCGAACGGATGCCCTCGGACCAAACGATCCGACCCGAACGGATGCCGTCACCCGGCGCGACACGGCGCGCCCACCCAAACAGACGCACATGGGAGAAAACGGTAAATGGGCCGCCCAGACGTGCAAAAGGCACCTGGGCGGTCACAACTTAGCAAATTTGACATGGGCACCCTCGGACAAAACGACCCAACCCGAACGGACGCGCTCACCCGGCGCGACACGGTGCGCCCACACGAATGGACGCACATGGGAGAAAATGACAAACGGGCCGCCCAAACGTGCACAAGGCACCCGGGCGGTCACAACCTAGCAAATCTGACACAGGTGACCTCAGACCAAACGACCCGACCCGAACGGACGCCCTCACCCAGTGCGACATGGCGCGCCCACCCAAACGAACGCACATGGGAGAAAACGGCAAAGGGCCGCTCGGATGTGCACAAGGCACCCGGGCGGTCACAACTTAGCAAATCTGACACGGGCGCCCTTGGACCAAACGACCCGACCCAAACGGATGCCCTCGGACCAAACGACCTGACGTGAACGAACGCCCTTGGACCAAACGACCCGACCCTAATGGACGCCCTCACCCGGCGCGACACGGCGCGCTCGACCGAATGGAAGCACATGGGAGAAAACGGAAAAATGGCCGCCCGAACGTGCACAAGGCACCCGGGCGGTCACAACTTAGCAAATCTGACACGGGCGCCCTCAGACCAAAGAATCCAACCCGAACGGATGCCCTTGGACCGAACAACCTAACTTGAACGGATGCCCTCGGACCAAATGACCCGACCCGACCCGAATGGACGCCCTCACCTGGCGCGACACGGCGCGCTCGACCGAACGGACGCACATGGGAGCAAACGGCAAACGGGCCGCCCAGACGTGCACAAGGCACCCGGGCAGACACAACTTAGCAAATCTAACACGGGCGTCCTCGGACCAAACAACCTGACCCGAACGGACGCCCTCGGACCAAACAACCCGACCCGACTCGAACGGACGCCCTCACCCGGCGCGACATAGCGCGCCCGACCGAACGGACGCACATGGGAGAAAATGAAAAATAGGCTGCCCGGACATGCACAAGGCACCCGGGTGGTCACAAATTAGCAAATCTGACACGGGCGCCCTCAGACTAAACGACCCGACCCGAATGGACGCCCTCACCCGGTGCGACACGGTGCGCTCGCCCGAATGGACGCCCTCACCCGGACGGACGCACATGGGTGTAAACGACAAACGGGCCGCCCAGACGTGCACAAGGCACCCGGGCGGTCACAACCTAGCAAATATGACACAGGCACCCTCGGACGAAATGACCCAACTTGAACGGACGCCCTCAGACCAAATGACTCGACCCGAACGGACGCCCTCACTCGACGTGACACGGCGTGCCCACCCGAACGGACCGAACGGACGCACATGGGAGCAAACGGAAAACGGGCTACCCAGATGTGCACAAGGCACCCAGGCAGTCACAACTTAGCATATCTGATACGGGTGCCCTCGGACCAAACGACCTGACCCGAACGGACGCCCTCACCCGGCGCGACACGGCGCGCCCACCCGAACGGACCGAACGGACGCACATGGGAGCAAATGGCAAACAGGCCGCCCGGTCATGCACTAGGCACCCAGGCAGTCACAACTTAGCAAATCTGATACGGGAGCCCTCGGACCAAACGACCCGACCCAAACGAACGCCCTCACACGGTGCGACACGATGCGCCCGACCAAACGTACGCACATGGGAGAAAACGGAAAACGGGCCGCCCGAACGTGCACAAGGCACCCAGGTGGTCACAACTTAGCAAATCTGATACGGGCGCCCTCAAACCAAATGACCCGACCCGAACGGATGCCCTACCCGGCGCGACACGGTGCGCTCGCCTGAATGGACGCCCTGACCCGGCTCGACACGACGCGCCCGACCGAACGGACGCACGTGGGATCAAACGGAAAATGGGCTGCCTAGACGTGCATAAGGCACCCGGACGGTTACAACTTAGCAAATCTGACACCAGCGCCCTCGGACCAAATGACCCGACCCGAGCGCGTTTGGCCGGGTGCGGCGACCCGGCGCGACACGGTGCGCCCGACCAAATGGACACACATGGGAGAAAATGGCAAAAGGGTTGCCTGAATGTGCACAAGGCACCCGGGTGGTCACAACTTAGCAAATATGAAACGGGCATCCTCGGACCAAACGAACCGACCTGTGCGCGTTTGGCCGGGAGCGGCGACTCGGCGTGCCCGACCGAACGGACGCACATGGGAGCGAATGGAAAACGGGCCACCCGAATGTGCACAAGGAACCCGGATGGTCACAACTTAGCAAATATGATACGGGCCCCCTCGGACCAAACGACCCGACCCGAGCGCGTTTGGCCGGGCGTGGCTACCCGTCGCGACGCGGTGACCGTGCGCGACATGGCGCGCCAGACCGAACTGACGCACATGGGAGTGAATTGAAAACAAGCTGCCTGAACGTGCACAAGGCACCCAGGTGGTCACAACTTAGAAAATATGAAACGGGCGCCCTCGGACCAAACGAACCGACCCGAGCACGGCGACCCGGCGCGACATGGCGTGCCTGAGAGTAAAGTAATCCATGGAGATCCATCTTATTTGTAAAATGCTGTCCATCCAACAAGCCATCTCTATCTGAAATGTGCCGCCCATGATGCCAATATCCACGCGCTGTTCAAAAGATAGCCACAACTATCGAGCATCATCCACCTGTGAAAGGTCCTCCTCAAATCAAGTCAAGAACATCCTCTCAACAGTGTGCCATATTTAGGTTCATGAAGCTATGTTCATCCCATATGCAATATGCATCCAACGTGCATACCAAATTTAAGTCAAGAAGGCTCAACCCATGCCCAAGTGTATACCACCAAGGCATCTCATCGCCGCATCTCCATCAACCTCCAATTCGTCCCGTTGATCATCTCCATCAAGTGACTCCTCACAAACACACCCCGTAAATGTGCTCAAAGGTATGCATCCCATAGTGCATCAAAATCCAGACCAGTCTCGATCTCAGCTCCTCGGTGAACAAGATACTGCAAGATCATTGTAGTATGAAGCCTCCAACGAATGCAACTCCATCATGAACTCCCATGCATCATCCTATCCAAAGCGTTGGCAAGCATACTTGTATTGCCCACGAGTGCCACCACAAGTTGTTCTCGCCCTGCAAGTCATATGAATGTGCTCATAGGCTGCTCATCCAACCAATGTCTTGTTGCTCAAAGTGAACATCATCCATCAACCCATCTATAAAAGGTCTCCATGTAGCACCAAAAATCGATCGTGCTCAGCATATTACTGCTTGACACTCCTCCATGATGCTCATAAGTGGGCACCAAGTAAGTGCACTTGCATAATGTCTCCACATATTGTCCCGCCATGCCCTCATGTCAATGTACATGACTTTTGGTTGCCCGTGTGTCCATAAAGAGTAGACTCATCTCAACTCTAGTCACCATCATGTGTATAGTGTACAGGTTAAGTGCCCTCGGTCACTTCTACCATCATCATCATGGGTACTTCCTCCAAGGCTTCTCTCCCACTAAAGGTGCACCAAGAGTTCCTTCTTGGTTGTATGCCATGAAGAAGTCTACCCAAACAACGTGCCCTACCACCAAGGCAGTCCATGAGTCATGCCGCGCACCTAGCCAATTTCCATGTGGTTAAGCATGACCCATATCTATAACAAAGATCATCAAGTTTCGCCCTTGTCACGGGAATTTGAACCTACTAGAGCGAGGTCACAAATTTCCATATCAAGGTCTACAACAAGAAATTCTCCTTGCTTCTCCAACGTACAAGGTTCCATCATAGTCATCCGACGAAAGGTCCTCCATGGTATTGGCAAAGAAGTCATCTTCTTTCCCATCCCTGCATATGGTCCATCTCCCAGATGCTCAATTGAAACACCAGTCATATCTTCATGAAGACTCTCTAAGCGAGTGTCCTCTGTCCTCATCAATGTCTGCAATGCTTCCGATCCTGGTACCGCCTGCTCATAAAGTTCCTTCTCGATCATTGTCACCTCTACAACATTTCCATGTGGTTCATCCCCCAATGCTTGCAATGTGCTTGGTCCAGGTTCAACTTGTTCCATGAGTTCTTCCTCGATCATATCCGCATCCTCAACATCCTCCCCGGAATCATCCATTACTGATGCTTGCAATGTGCTTGGCCCTGGTCCAACCTGTTCATCAAGTTCATCCTCGACTTCTACAACATCTGCGACATCCTTGTGAGAATCGTCCACCATCAATGCTTGTAATGTTCTTGGTCCTCGTCCAACTTGTTCATTAAGTTCTTCCTTGAATTCAATCCCATCTACAACATCCTTTGGTTCGGCCATAGTGGGCTTCATGCCACCATGCTTCATCTTTCCAAGGTCTCTAAGTTTGAGAAGCTTATCAAGTAACTTCCTTTGCTCTTCTTCTGCCTTGTCCATTTTTTCTTGGAGAATTCTCACTTTCTTCATAAGTCGAAACATTTCATCTTTTCTCATGCTATATGTCCTGCTCTTGCACAATGTATCAATGGTCTGACTCGCCTCATCAAACTCCTTTTCCACTTCCTTCGACTTCTCTTTAATTTCTTTGAAGTTCATTTCCAATGAAACAAACTCATCCATCAAGCTTCAATACCACCTGCAACACTACAACTGTATCCCTGCTCAATAACAAAAAAGCCACGAAAATGTAGCTATGATACCAACTGCCACGCCCCTATACCTGTGGTAGTCTCCCAACCACTCTATAGACGGGTGCGACACTACCTTATTTTTCTCTTTTCAAATACTCAATAAGTAGACTATGCCTAACCCAACACTTGTTTAATTAATCTTCCAAAGTGTTCTTGTGTGGAAATAAAACAGCAATAAACATCAATATCAAACCACATGAACGCCCATACATTCAAGGGAGGGGCAAATCCCGTTAATAAGTTTTCCCAGTATTATGCTTCAATAAATATGTACAATCTAAAATAATTATACAACCAAGCCTCCATAAAGCATTTTATGCTTCTTTCCAAATGTGCTTGTACCTTGGTCTAGCCTTAACAGCTTCCCAATAGTGCAAAAAATCCAAAGGAACCCCAAAATTCCCTTTCAGAACATGTCTCTGAAGTCTGTGCGAATTCTGGTTCGACTGGGTCACTCGGGTCACAGACGCCCTCGGCACCCTGAACGCGTTTCTGCACGCGGGTCACCGGGGTCACGGTCTGCACGCGTTTCCTGAACGCGTTTGGGTCGCGTTCGACCCAACCCGACCCTACTGAACGAACTCCATGCCTTCAAACACTGTTCCGTGCGTCGTGAACGCAGGCACGTTGCACGAACCCGACTCGACCTGAACGCGCCCGCCCTGAACACTGTTCTGCACGCGTCCTGCGGAAGGAACTCGACTCAACCATGCACTGAACACTGCACCACAGACGCCCTCCAGAAGGAGCCCGACTCCACTCGCGGGTGAAAGCCGAATGTGTTTTTACCTGACTCGACCCAGACTTCATTTCCCTATTGCGGCTTTGCCCTCCACCCTCGACCTTCGCTCTCGCTCACGCATTAGCTTGCCAATGGTGGAATCAACAAGATGTTGATGTCCTTCTTACTTTCCTTTATCATCCATTGCACGTCCTCCTTTTGTATGTGCCTTCGCCCACACATTGCTTCCATGGGTGGGGCTTGAACTATATAAGGCCGACCCACTAAATGCCCACAAAGCCTTGGTTACGACGTGACATTTCCTCCTTAATGTCAGCTTGCCACCACGACCAACCTATAAGCCTCCAAGCCAACGCGTAGCCATTTTTGGACGCGTTTATGCACGTCGCTCCTAAACATCGCACGGTCACCACGATAACGTCGCATAATAGCCGAATGATGTTTTCGTCCGTCAGCGCGCCCGTCTGACCTTTCGTTGTGGTTTTTGTCACTTCGTCGCATGTCCACCGAACGCTTCCAACGCCCTCCGTCATCGTCCTCGGCTCATGGGTCTTACAGGGGTGGTTTCTGTCTCGGCAGACGTATAATTGGGCGGTGTCCATTGAGCAGGGACATGGAAACCTTAGATTTTGCACAGTTGGGCGACTGTCGTCACGGCGGGGTGTGGAAACCTGTCACGTCCCTAGACCTTCGGTGATCTTTCAACCATGCTATAGATGGGGTGCGGAACTACCATACTTCTCCTTTTCGTAATACTCAAGTATGTAGACTACGCCTTTGGCAACACTTGTTAAATTAGTTAATCAAATGTTCTTTCAATGTGTGGAAAACATAAACATCATCATCATATCCACAGTGTACGCCCATACGTACAAGGGAGGGGAAACTCCTAGTTAATAATGGGTCTGCCCGATAATATGTTTCATAAATATGAAATAGAGTATAAGTTCCAATCCAGCAAAAGACCCCCTTTGCTATTTGGCAAGACAAGTCACTTTTTTTCCAAGCTTACAATGCTTGACAACAATAATCATTTACAACATTAGAATTTACCTTTGGAATATCCTGCATAAAACTTCCCAAGTGCTGCCGGGTCACTCGGGTCGGCACTGCAAATTATTTTAGACCTCCCCATGAGTTCTCCGTGTGTCTAATCCGCTCCCCAGCTATGTGGTTAGCTCCATCCCGTCAATACGCACGTGCTTCAATTTTCGGCACTCAATTCCGACTCACGATGCCTTCAGAACGACCTCTGAACTGAAGCTCAGATCGTGCAAACGCCCTCCCCG
>JAXQQM020068776.1:12500-67500 GCA_034641835.2 Pinus albicaulis
GCAGGGCGTCCGCAGTGCAAGGTCGGGTCGGGCAGGGTGTCCGCACAATCCGAGCTTCAGTTCAGAGGTCGTTCTGAAGGCATCGTGAGTCAGAATTGAGTGCTGAAAGTTGAAGCAGGTGCGTTTTGATGGTACGGAGCTAACCACATAGCTGGGGGAGCGGATTCGACAGACGGAGAGCTCGTGGGGAGGTCTAAAATCATTTGCAGTGCTGACCCGAGTGACTCGGCAGCACTTGGGCAGTTTTATGCAGGATATTCCTGAGGTGAATTCTAGTGTTGTAAATGATTGTTGTGGGCTAGTTAATGATTGTCAATTATTGTAAGCTTGGACAAAAAGTGACTTTCCTTGCCAAAGAGAAAAGGGGGTCTTTTGCTGGATTGGAACTTATAATCTATTTCGTATTTATGAAACATATTATCGAGAAGACCCATTATTAACTGGGAGTTTCCCCTCCCTTGTATGTATGGGCGTACACTGTGGATGTGATGATGATGTTTATGTTTTCCGCACATTGAAAGAACATTTGATTAACTAATTTAACAAGTGTTGCTAAAGGCGTAGTCTACATACTTGAGTATTACGAAAAAGAGAAGTACGGTAGTGCTACACCCCATCTATAACATGGTTGAAAGGTCACCGAAGGTCTAGGGGTGTGACAGGTTTCCTCGCCCCGCCGTGACGACAGTCGCCCAACTGTGCGAAATGTAAGGTTTCCATGTCCCTGCTCAATGGACACCGTACAATTATATGCTTGCTGTGATAGAAACCGCCCCTGTAAGACCCACAAGCCGAGGACAACGACAGAAAGCGTTGGAAGCGTTCAGTGGACATGCGACGAATGACGAAAACCACGACGAAAGGTTAGATGGGCGCGCCGATGGACGAAAACATCATTCGGCTACTATGCAACGTTATCATGGTGATCGTGCGACGTTTAGGAGCGACGTGCATAAACGCGTCCAAAAATGGCCGTGCGTTGGCTTGAAGGTTTTATAGCCGGCCATGGTGGCAAGCCGACGTTAAGGAGGAAATGCCACGTCGTAACCAAGGCTTTATGGGCGTTTACTGGGTCGGCCTTATATGGGTCAAGCCCCACCCATGGAAGCAATGTGTGGGAAAAGGCACATACGAAAGGAGGACGTGCGATGGACGATAAAGGAAAGAAAGAAGGACATCAACATCTTGCCGATTCCACCATTGGCAAGCTAATGCTCGAGCCAGAGCGAAGGTCGAGGGTGGAGGGCGAAGCTGCAGTAGGGAAATGGAGTCTGGGTCGAGTCGGGTAAAAACCCGTTCGGCGTTCACCCGCAGGTCGAGTCGGGTTCCTTCCACAGGGCTCGTGTGATGCAGTGTTTAGTGCATGGTCGAGTCGGGTTCCTTCCGCAGGACGCATGCAAAAAAATGTTCAGGGTGGGCGCGTTCAGGTCGAGTCGGGTTCGTGTAGCGTGCCCGGGTTCCGGACTCGCGGAACCGTGTTTGAAGGCGCGAAGTTCATTTAGCAGGGTCGGGTCGGGTTGGGTCAAACGCATTAAAAAAACGCGTGCAGACCGTGACCCCGGTGACCCACGTGCAGAAACGCGTTCAGGGTGCCGAGTGCGTCTGTGACCCGAGTGACCCACTCGAACAAGAATTCGTGCAAACTTCAGAAACATGTTTTGAAAGGGAATTTTGGGGTTCCTTTGGATTTTTTGCACTGTTGGGAAGCTGTTAAGGCTAGACCCAGGTACAAGCACATTTGGCAAGAAGCATAAATGGTTTATGGAGGCTTGGTTGTATAGTTATTGCAGATTGTACATATTTATTGAAGCATAATACTGGGCAGACTTATTAACGGGATCTGCCCCTCCCTTGAATGTATGGGTGTTCATGTGGTTTGATATTGATGTTTATTGCTGTTTTATTTCTACACAGGAGCACTTTTGAAGATTAATTAAACAAGTGTTGAGTTAGGCGTAGTCTACTTATTGAGTATTTGAAAAGAGAAAAATAAGGTAGTGCCGCACCCGTCTATAGAGCGGTTGGGAGACTACCACAGGTATAGGGGCGTGACAGTTGGTATCAGAGCTACATTTTTGTGGCTTTATTATTATTATTATTGAGCAGGGATCGGAAGCATTGCAGAAATTGATGAGGATGGAGGACACTCGCTTAGAGATTATTCATGAAGACATGGCTCGTGTTTCAATTGAGCATCTGGGAGATGGACCGTATGCAGGGATGGGAAAGAAGATGACTTATTTTCCAATACCATGGAGGACTTTTCCTCGGATGAATATGGTGGAACCTTGTACATTGGAGAAGCAAGGGGAGAATTTCTTGTTGTAGGCCTTGATAGGGAAATTTGTGACCTCGTTCTAGTAGGTTCAAATTCCCGTGACAAGGGTGGAACATGATGATCTCTGTGATAGATACGGGTCATGCTTAGCCACATGGAAACTGGCTAGGTGCTCGGCATGACTCATGGACTACCTTGGTGGTAGGGCACATTGTCTGGGTAGACTTATTCATGGCTTACAACCAAGAAGGAACTCTTGGTGCACCTTTAGCGGGGGAGAAGCCTTGGAGGAAGTACCCATGATGATGATGATAGAAGTGACCGAGGGCACTTAACCTGTACACTATACACATGATGGTGAATAGGGTTGAGCGCGAGTCTACTCTTGATGGACACATGGGCAACCAAAGTCATGTACATTGACACGAGGGCATGGCAGGACATTATGTGGAGAAATTATGCAGGTGCACTTACTGGGTGCCCACTTATGAGCATCATGGAGGAGTGTCAAGAAGGAATATGCTGAGCATGATCGATTGTTGGTGCTACATGGAGATCTTTTATAGATGGGTTGATGGACGTTGTTCACTTTGAGCAACAAGACATTGTTTGGATGAGCAGCCTACGAGCACATTCATATGACTTGCAGGGTGAGAACAACTTGTGGTGGCACTCGTGGGCAATACAAGTATGCTTGCCAACGCTTTGGATAGGATGATGCATGGGAGTTCATGATGGAGTTTCATTCATTGGAGGCTTCATACTACAATGATCTTGCAGTATCTGGTTCACTGAGGAACTGAGATCGAGACTGGTCTTCATTTTTATGCACTATGGGATGCATACCTTCGAGCAGGGAAACTCTTTCGTTCAGGTTGGGTCACGTGAGGGCGCCCAAGGAAACGCGTTCGGGTCGGGTCGTGTGAGGGCGGCCGTATAAAAAATGCTAAGTTGTGACCGCCCGCGTACCTTGTGCACGTTCGCGCGGCCAGTTTCTGATTTGCTCCCTTGTGCCTTCGTTCGAGCGGGTCGGGTTGGGTCCTACCGTGTGAGGGAGGCCGTATAAAAAATGCTAAGTTGTGACTGCTCGTGTGCCTTGTGCACGTTCGTGCGACCCGTTTTCTGTTTGCTCCCTTGTGCCTTCATTCGGGCGGGTCGGGTCGTGCCGTGTGAGGGCACCCAAGGAAATGTGTTCGGGTCGGGTCATGTGAGGGAGGCCGTATAAAAAATGCTAAGTTGAGACCGCCCCTGTGCCTTGTGCACGTTCATGCGACCCGATTGCCGTTTGCTCCTTTGTGCCTTCGTTCGGGCGGGTCAGGTTGTGTCGTGTGAGGGCGCCCAAGGAAACGCGTTCGGGTCAGGTCGTGTGAGGGAGGCCGTATCGAAAATGCTAAGTTGTGACCGCCCATGTGGCTAGTTTTCACGCCCCTATACCTTCGGTGTCTTTCAACCACGCTATAGACGGGTGCGGCACTACCATACTTTTTTCTTTTTCCAAATACTCAAGTATATAGACTACGCCTTTAGCAACACTTGTTATTTATTAACCAAATGTTATCTCGATATGCGGAAATAAACATAAACATCATTATCAATCCACAAGTATGCTCATACATACAAGGGAGGGGCAATTCCCTGTTAATAATGAGTCCGACTGATAATACGTTTCATAAATATGAAATAATAAGTTCCAATCCAGTAGAAGCCACTTCTGCTCCTTGGCAAGGCAAGTTAGCCTTTTGACCAAGCTCTAAGGCTTTTCAACCATCGAACTAGCCTACAACAATCATTTACAATCATTAGAATTCACCTTGGGAATATCCTGCACAAAACTGCCCAAGTGCTGTCGGGTCACTCAAATTGGCACTAAAAATCAGTTTAGACCGTCCCTCGAGCACCCTGTGTGTCCAATCTACTTCCCAACTATACGGTTAGATGCAGCCCATCAATACGCACATTCTGCAATTTACGACACTCAATTCTAACTCCAGACGCTCCCAGAATGGCTTCCGCACTGTCGTGCAGTTCGTGCAGAGGCGCCCAGTCGTGGGTTACCCGACTCGCACAACCAAACACGTTCGGGTCGGGTCGAGCGCGCCGGGTGAGGGCGCCCAGCCAAAGGCGTTCGGGTCAAGTTGGGCGTGCTGGGCCAAACGCGTTCGGGTCGGGTCGGGCGCGCCGGGTGAGGGTGCCGGGCCAAACGCGTTCGGGTCGGGTTGGGCACGTCCTATCGCGCCGGGTGAGGGTGCCCGGCCAAACGTGTTCGGGTCGGGTCGTTTGGGCCAAGGGTGCCCGTATCAGATTTGCTAAGTTGTGACTACCCGGGTGCCTTGTGCATGTCCGAGCAACCCATTTTTCGTTTGCTCCCATGTGCGTCCGTTCGGTCAGGCGGGCCGTGTGGCGCTGGGTGAGGGTGTCCGTTCTGGTCAGGTCGTTTGGTCGGAGGGCGCCCGTGTCAGATTTGCTAAGTTGTGACCGCCCGAGTGCCTTGTGCACGTCCGGGTGGCCCGTTTTTCGTTTGCTCCCATGTGCGTCCTTTTGGTCGAGTCGTTTGGTTGTGCCGGGTGAGGGCATCCGTTCGGGTCGGGTCGTTTGGTCGTGCCAGGTGAGGGCGTCCATTCGGGTCAGGTCGTTAGGTCGTGCCGGGTGAGGGCGTCCGTTCAGGTCAGGTCAGGTCGTTTGGCTCGAGGGTGCCCTTGTCAGATTTGCTAAGTTGTGACCGCGCGGGTGCCTTGTGCACGTCCGAGTGACCCGTTTGTCGTTTTCTCCCATGTGCGTCCGTTTGGTCGGGCGCGCCGGGTGAGGGCGTCCATTCGAGTTAGGTCGTTTGGTCGTGCCGGGTGAGGGCGTCCGTTCGGGTCAGGTCGTTTGGTCGTGCCGGGTGAGGGCGTCCGTTCAGGTGGGCGTGTCAGGTGAGGGCTTCCGTTCGGGTCGGGTCATTTGGTCGTGCCAGGTGAGGGTGTCCGTTCGGGTCGGGTCGGGTCGTTTGGCCCGAGGGCGTCCGTTCGGGTGGGCGTGCCCGGTGAGGGCATTCGTTCGGGTCGGGTCGGGTCGTTTGGCCCGAGGGCACCCCTGTCAGATTTGCTAAGTGATGACCGCCCAGGTGCCTTGTGCACGTCTGGGTGGCCCATTTGCCGTTTTCTCCCATGTGCGTCCGTTTGGTCGGGCGCGCCGGGTGAGGGCGTTCGTTCAGGTCGGGTCGTTTGGTCATGCCGGGTGAGGGGGTTCGTTCGGGTCTGATTAGGTCATTTGGCCCGAGTGCGTTCGTTCGGGTGGGCGTGCTAGGTGAGGGCGTCCGTTCAGGTCGGGTAGTTTGGTCGTGCCGGGTGAGGGTGTCTGTTCGGGTGGGGTCGGGTCGTTTGGCCCGAGGGCGTCCGTTCGGGTGGGCGTGCCAGGTGAGGGCGTCCTTTCGGGTCAGGTCGTTTGGTCGTGCCAAGTGAGGGCATCTGTTCGGGTCGGGTCGGGTCGTTTGGCCCAAGGGCGTCCGTTCGGGTGGGCGTGCCGGGTGAGGGCGTCCGTTCAGGTCAGGTCGGGTCATTTTTCCCGAGGGCGCCTGTGTCAGATTTGCTAAGTTGTGACCGTCCGGGTGCCTTGTGCACGTCCAGGTGGCCTGTTTGTCGTTTGCTCCCATGTGCATCCGTTTGGTCGGGCACGCCGGGTGAGGGCGTCCGTTCAGGTCGGGTCGTTTGGTTGTGCCGGGTGAGGGCGTCCGCTCGGGTCGGGTCGGGTCGGGTCGTTTGGCCCGAAGCCGTCCGTTCAGGTGGGCGTGCTGGGTGAGGGCGTCCGTTCGGGTCGGTTCGGGTCGGGTCGTTTGGCCCAAGGGCGCCTGTGTCAGATTTGCTAAGTTGTGACCGCCCGGGTGCCTTCTGCACGTCCAGGCGACCCGTTTTCCATTTGCTCCCATGTGCGTCCATTTGGTCGGGTCGTTTGGTCGTGCCGGGTGAGGGTGTCCGTCCGGGTCGGGTCGTCCCGGGTGAGGGCGTCCATTCAGGTCGAGTCGTTTGGTCGTGCCGGGTGAGGGCGTCCGTTCGGGTCGGGTCGGGTCATTTGGCCCGAGGACGCCCGTGTCAGATTTTCTAAGTTGTGACCGCCCGGGTGCCTTGTGCACGTCCGGGCGGCCCGTTTTCCGTTTGCTCCCATGTGCGTCCGTTTGGTCGGGCGCGCCGTGTCGCGCCGGGTGAGGGCGTCCGTTTGGGTTGGGTTGTTTGGTTGTGCTGGGTGAGGGCGTCCGTTCAGGTCGGGTCGGGTCGTTTGGCTGGAAAGCATCCGTTCGGGTGGGCGTGCTGGGCGAGGGCATCCGTTCGGGTCGGGTCGGGTCGTTTGGCCCGAGGGCGCCCGTGTCAGATTTGCTAAGTTGTGCCCGCCCGTGTCAGATTTGTTAAGTTGTGACTGCCCGGGTGCCTTGTGCACGTCCGGGCGGCCCGTGTTAGATTTGCTAAGTTGTGCCCGCCCGTGTCAGATTTGTTAAGTTGTGACTGCCCGGGTGCCTTGTGCACGTCCGGGCGGCCCGTTTGCCATTTGCTCCGATGTGTGTCGGTTTGGATGGGCGCGTCGTGTCTGCCGGGTGAGGGTGTCCTTTCGGGTCGGATCATTTGGTCGTGCTGGGTGAGGTCGTCTGTTCGGGTCGGGTCGTTTGGCCCGAGGGCGCCCGTGCCATATTTGCTAAGTTGTGACCGCCCGAGTGCCTTATGCACGTCCGGGTGGCCCGTTTGCCGTTTTCTCCCATGTGCGTCCATTCGAGCGGGCGCTCCGTGTCGCCCCGAGTGAGGGCGCACGGACGAGGGTGTTCCGGTCGCCCCGTTTTGTCCGAGGGTGCGCTTATCAGATTTTCTTTTCGTGTAAAAGGTGGGTTGGTAATTGAGTTGTTTTGTTAGGTTGTGCCTGAAGAATGGCCTTGGGTCATTTTTAGGGTCGTCGAATTTCTTCTCTCCATCACCACTCGGTAGCATATGAGCGGTAATGTTGGCCATGCTCATCCATGGAGGCATGTTTGAACAATCTCTCTCGTCCGCTCTATTTTCTAGCATTTGGATGGGGTTGTTGTGTGTGGCTCCTTGAGATGACTGGCCGCTTGTTGGATTTGTTGAAATCGTCCCTCCGGTAACTCTCTCTCGTGCCCCTTGGTCGCACGTTTGCTCTGTTAAAATCAGCTTTTTGCTATGTCGCTCGTTGGCTCCATCGATGTCAGCTCTTCGCTATATTGTTCTTCTCCTCCCTTTTTGCTTGCTTGTGGGGGGAGGGGTTGGATTTTCATGTGAAAGGTGGGTTGGTAACTGAGTTTTTTGTTCAGGTGTGCCTGAAGAGTGGCCTTGGGTCATTTGTAGAGTCGTCGACTCTCATCTTCTCTCCATCCCCACTCGGTAGCACATGAGCGGTAATGTTGGCCATGCTTGTCCTCGGAGGCATATGTGAAAAGAGTTACCCTTTTTCTCTGTGTTATCAGAGTTGGATGAGGTCGCTGTGTGTGGCTCCTTGAGACAACTGGCCGGTCGCCTATGTCGCTCTTGTGCCCCTTGCTCGCTCGTTGGCTCCGTTGATGTTGGATCTTCACTATATTGTTCACCTCCTCCCTTTTTGGTGGGTTGGAGAGGTGGGCTTTTGTCTCGTTGGCTTCGTGAAATCGGCTCCTCGCTATATTGTTCACCTCCTCCCCTTTTGGTGGGGGGAGGGGTTGGATTTTTGTGTGAAAGGTGGGTTGGTAATTGAGTTGCTTGTTCGGGTGTGCCTGAAGAATGGCCTTGGGTCATTTGTAGGGTGGTCGACATTCATATTCTCTCCATCCCCACTCGGTAGCACATGAGCGGTAATGTTGGCCATGCTTGTCCTGGGAGGCATATGTGAAAAGAGTTACCCTTTCGCTCTGTGTTCTCAGAGTTGGATGAGGTCGCTGTGTGTGGCTCCTAAAGACAACTAGCCGGTCGCCTATGTCGCTCTCGTGCCCCTTGCTCGCTCGTTGGCTCCATCGATGTTGGCTCTTCGCTATATTGTTCACCTCCTCCCTTTTTGGTGGGTTGGAGAGGTGGGATTTTGTCTCGTTGGCTTCGTGAAATTGGCTCCTCGCTATATTGTTTACCTCCTCCCCTTTTAGTGGGGGGAGGGGTTGGATTTTCGTGTGAAAGGTGGGTTGGTGATTGAGTTGCTTGTTCGGGTGTGCCTGAAGAATGGCCTTGGGTCATTTGTAGGGTGGTCGACATTCATATTATCTCCATCCCCACTCGGTAGCACATGAGCGGTAATGTTGGCCATGCTCGTCCTTGGAGGCATATGTGAAAAGAGTTACCCTTTCACTCTGTGTTCTCAGAGTTGGATGAGGTCGTTGTGTGTGGCTCCTTGAGACAACTGGCTGGTCGCCTATGTCGCTCTCGTGCCCCTTGCTCGCTCGTTGGCTCCGTCGATGTTGGCTCTTCGCTATATTGTTCACCTCCTCCCTTTTTGGTGGGTTGGAGAGGTGGGCTTTTGTCTCGTTGGCTTCGTGAAATCGGCTCCTCGCTATATTGTTCACCTCCTCCCCTTTTGGTGGGGGGAGGGGTTTGATTTTCGTGTGAAAGGTGGGTTGGTAATTGAGTTGCTTGTTCGGGTGTGCCTGAAGAATGGCCTTGGGTCATTTGTAGGGTGGTCGACATTCATATTCTCTCCATCCCCACTCGGTAGCACATGAGTGGTAATGTTGGCCATGCTCGTCCTTGGAGGCATATGTGAACAATTCCCCCTTTGCTCCGTGTTCTCAGAATTGGATGGGTTTTTGTGTGTGGCTCCTTGAGATGACTGTCCTCTTCATTGTTTGGCTCTTTATGGTGCCGATTTCTTGTGCTTGTACTCTTTCTATGTCAGCACTGTGGGTTGAGATGCATACGTTTAAGAGGAATGCGGAGGGGTTTTGGCTGTAAGCCGCCCCTCTTGCTTGCTTTTTCCATTGAGCGATGTGAGGAGCGGGGTTCTCCTTGTTGTAAAATTAAGGTTTGGAATTCCTTTCAGAGTGCACGTCGTTTGTCCCTGCCTTGGCTTTTAGGTCTTGATAGATGTGGTGGCCCATATGTTTGCTCGAGTGGTCGGATTTTTCCTTTCATCTTGCTTGCATCGTAGGATTATGCGGCTTGGAATGTTGAGACACAAGGTGATGGGTATTTCTTGTTTTGTTGATCGCTCATGCGATTGTGGTCCAATGGGGATGAGGCTTGCTACGTTGATGGCGAGGGCTATATCTTGAAGGAGGACTTCAAGGTGGAACGCTTCGACCTCCCTCCTCTGTGTAGAGGTGGCTGCAGGTGAGAATTTTTCATTGTCCAGTTGGTAAGTCGGTGGGGCAATCTCCTAGGTTGCTTGTATGCAAGGTGTGTGGGGTGCAGGGCTGCTTGATCCCTCCTCTTGTTCGGATATGTTCATGCCTTTTGTAGCGAGCCTCTTGATATGCATTTGTTTTCTTCCTCTTCCTTCACATCGAGGTTGCCCCAGGCGATCAAGCGATCGAGGTCCACCGTTGCTGCTGTTCGGGTGGACTCCTAGGTGGTCTTGGTGTCGGGTGGGGAGGGTTGGAGGGGGGAATTTTTAAGGGAGGTTGCGGGAACGATCTTTCTTGTTCTATTTCTGTCCTTTTGCATCGAGGGTGCCACAGGTGATCAAACAATCGAGGTCCACTTTTGCTGCTGACCGGGTGGACTCCTAGGTGGCCTTGGTGCGGGGCGGGGAGGGTCGGGGTGGCATTTCTAATAGAGGTTGTCGACTTGGTCATTCTCCTTCTACTTCCTTATTTTTCCTTTGCAGTGAGGTTGCCGCAGGCGATCAAGTGATCGAGGTCCGCTGTTGCTGCTGTCCGGGTGGACTCCTAGGTGGCCTCGCTGCTGGGCGGGAAGGGTTGCAGGGAATTTTTAAGAGACGCCGTGGGGTCGGTTGCTCTCCCTTTATTTACTTACTTTGCTTTCGCATCGAGGTCGCCGCAGGCGATCGAGTGATCGAGGTCCATCGTTGCTGCTGTCCGGGTGGACTCCTAGGTGGCCTTGGTGCGGGGCGGGGATGGTTGGGAGGCGTTTGAGATAGAGAGAGAGAGAGAGAGAGAGAGAGAGAGAGAGAGAGAGATTGTGCGGTTGGTCTTTCTCCATTTGTTTGCCTTTGCATCGAGGTCGCCGCAGGCGCTCGAGGTCCACTATTGCCGCTGTCGGAGTGGACTCCTAGGTGGCCTTGGTGCGAGGCGGGGAGGGTTTGGGGGGCATTTCTAAGAGAGTCCTGTTCCTGTTTTCTCCCCTTTGTCTGTTCACTGTGGCTGTCGTGGGTGATAAGGCTTTTGCCATCCCTGCTGGTTGGGGGGTGGTTACCAACTCCTAGGCAGCCTCGGTGCAATGTGACCCGGCGGGTTGACCCATTTTTTCGGTTTGTGGATCTTGCATCCATCGTCCATTACGTTTGATGTCTTGCATGTCCTTGGCATGTAGTGTGTGTGGGCTCTAATCCCTTCTTGGGGATGCAAGAGGTGCAAGGTATAAGAGCTTTACATGATATGTTGACCTCTCCTTGACTTGATGGGTGTTCGGTGGCTCCTGTCAGAGAACTTTGAATGCCCTTTGAGTGGGAGGTGCTACACAGTTGATCTGCCCGGTAGTCATATGCTTGTCTCAAAGATTAAGCCGTGCATGTCTAAGTATGAACTAATTCGGACGTGAAGCTCGCGAATGGCTCATTAAATCGATTATAGTTTTTGATGGTACCATACTACTCGGATAACCATAGTAATTCTAGAGCTAATACGTGCACCAAGTCCCGACTCTTTGGAGGGGATGCATTTTTTAGATAAAAGGCTGGCGTGGGCTTGCCCGCTTCTCCGGTGAATCATGATAACTCGATGGATCGCATACTGACCCTTGTCTTGGCGATGCTTCATTCAAATTTGCACTTTATCAACTTTCGATGGTAGGATAGAGGCCTACCATGGTGGTGACGGTCGACGGAGAATTAGGGTTCGATTCGGAGGGAGCACGAGAAACGGCTACCACATCCAAGGAAGGCGGCCAGTGCGCAAATTACCCAATCACGACATGGGGAGGTAGTGACAATAAATAACAATACCAGGCTCATCGAGTCGAGTAGTGGAATAAGTACAATCTAATTGGGTCGTAAAGGTCGGTCCTTCACTCGGTGTGCACACCTTGCTTAGTCCCTTTTGTCGGCGGCGATGCCCACGGCCTTAGCGGGTACAGATTACAGGGTTCGTGACTGTTACTTTGAAAAAATTGATGTCAAAGCAAGCTTATGCTCTGAATAAATTAGCATGGAATAACGTGATAGGAGTCTGGTCCTATTGTGTTGGCCTTCGGGACCGGAGTAATGATTAATAGGGACTATCGGGGGCATTCGTATTTCATTGTCAGAGGTGAAATTCTTGGATTTATGAAAGATGGACCATTGCGAAAGCATTTGCCAAGGATGTTTTTATTAATCAAGAACGAAAGTTGGGGGCTCGAAGACGATCAGATACCGTCCTAGTCTCAACCATAAACGATGCCGACCAGGGATCGGCGGATGTTGCTCTAAGGACTCCGCCAGCACCTTCTGAGAAATCGGAGTGTTTGGGTTCCGGGGGGAGTATGGTCGCAAGGCTGAAACTTAAAGGAATTGACGGAAGGGCACCACCAGGAGTGGAGCCTGCGGCTTAATTTGACTCAACACGGGGAAACTTACCAGGTCCAGTCATAGTAAGGATTGACAGATTGAGAGCTCTTTCTTGATTCTATGGGTGGTGGTGCATGGCCATTCTTAGTTGGTGGAGCGATTTGTCTGGTTAATTCCGATAATGAACGAGACCTCAGCCTGCTAACTAGCTACGCGGAGGTTCCCCTTCGCGGCCAGCTTCTTAGAGGGACTATGGCCATTTAGGCCATGGAAGTTTGAGGCAATAACAGGTCTGTGATGCCCTTAGATGTTCTGGGCCGCACACGCGCTACACTGATGCAGCCAACGAGTTTTTCTTCCTGGTTCGAGAGCATCGGGAAATCTTCTCAAATTGCATCATGATGGGGATAGACCATTGCAATTATTGGTCTTCAACGAGGAATTCCTAGTAAGCACGTGTCATCAACTCGTGTTGACTATGTCCCTACCCTTTGTACACACCGCCCATCCCTCCTACCGATTGAATGATCCGGTGAAGTGTTCGGATTGCGTCGACGACGGTGGTTCGCCGTTGTCGACGTCGTGAGAAGTTCATTGAACCTTATCATTTAGAGGAAGGAGAAGTCGTAACAAGGTTACCGTAGGTGAACCTGCGGTAGGATCATTGATAGCAGGGTTTTGTTTTTCGTTTGGGTTGTGTGTGGGTTTCGATTGTATGTAATCTAGGAACGTGTGGTGTGTCTCTAGGTGAGCGGGTTTGATGCTTTGTCGGGGTGGTGCCTCTTGCGAAAGAGACTCGCAGCATTTTTAGTTGCCTATCTTGAGTTCACGCTTGTTGTTTCGTGTACTTGCAAGCGATGCTTGTGCTTGTCCCATCCTTTGTTATTATTTCCCCTAATGTGTTTTTTGTATGGGGTTCGAAAGCTCGTTGCCCGGGAGCCCCCTCTCCAACGGTGCGTTCGGCGGGGCATGGTTGCTGCAGACGAGGTGCTTGGGAAACACGATGGAAAAATTCAGACTCGTTCGTAGCGGCGGTGCTCGGTCCTTTGTTCGTTGGAAGATGTGGGCCTCCATAGTTGGTTCTCTCCAAAAGGCGGCGGCGGTGGTTTATGTGTTTTCTTGGGCGAGCCTTTTTGTTGGTGGTTGGGTCAAGGGAGCGGTTGCGTGTGCGCTTCCTACCTCAACCCTTTCGCGAGGGGAAAATTTTGGGGTGGGGTCAAATATGGGATGGATGAAGAGCGGAGAAATCCGTTGGGCTGGCCACCCTAGTCCTCTCGACTATTCCTTGACATGCCCTCGCGGAAGGGTTGGGTATAGGTAATGAAATAGCCCTCCCTTGGTTCGAGCTCCATCAAAATTGCAAGTTTCCTCGTCGATGGGCACGAGGTAGCATTCTTTTCTCGTGCCCCTTTGGTGTTGAGGGAATTCCTCGTCCTTTCTTGAGCCACTCCCCCTTGCAAGGAAAAGTAGGAATCAGGTTATGTCCTAGTCCTCACCATTTGGATTGTGGGTTTTTTTGCACGACTTGGTCATTTCTTGGATGTGTCGATTGTTGCAATAATGTTGTGGTGTGTGCTTTGGGGGCTTCCCTCCTTTTAGGGTGTGATGTTGCACTTCCGGCGTATTTGTGGCCCTGGGCTTTATCTAGCATTGAGTGTCAGCCTGCGATAACTCCTCTTTGGAGTTCCAGTTGTTTGGGCCCCCTTGAATTTTTGGCTGGAAAGGTTGTCGGGTGTCCTGTACACGGAGGGGTGCAATAGTAGGGTGGGTTTGCTATTAGTGCATTTTTTGTCTGAAGCCTTGTGTGGGTTGGGGGGTCGTTTACCTCTCAGTGGTAACGTGCTCTAGGCACTTGTCTCGTCGGGGCCCTCGGCTTTTCTAGTGGTCAAGTTTAGGTTGTGGCTTGTCTCTGCTTGGTTGTTTGATTGCCGCTTGTTATGTCATGTAGATAGAAAGGATGTTGCGTCGCAATGTAGTATGTGGAAGGGTGCGAAAACGTGGGATGCTTTTGATTGGGTGCCTTGTTTTCCTTCTTTTTGGTTAAGCCAACGTCCCCTCACGCGGTGGTGGCCCTCTGTTTTTCTAGCTAGCGTTGCTTGAAATTTGGCCCCCTTTCTCTCAAATTGGATTTTTGTCGCGAGTGTTATGGTGGGTAATGCTTGGTTTTTCTTTCTTTCCTGTCGTCGTTTTCTTCCCTTCCGGTCCCCAGCTTTATGGAGAAAAGCGAGAATTGTTGTGGGTCGGTGTCGGAGAAGGATGAAAAGTAGTGCAAACTCCCAGGTTGGCCACCCTAGTCCTTCTCGGTCGTCGTTCCTTGCGGTTCCCCCCTTTTTTGCTACAAGGCACAGGTCTTGGAAAATCTTGTACTGTGTTTGAGCCTCCCCTTGTGATTCGTTTTGTTCCCCCTAGCTTTACGGAGAAAAGGTGGGATTGCCGTGGATTTTGACGTTTTCGAAAGGATGAAAAAGCAGTGCGAGTTCCTGTCGGGGTGGCCGCCCTAGTCCTTCTCGGTCGTCGATCTGTGCAGTTCCCGCCTTTTTGCGAGGGCACGGGGCCTTGAAAGCCTGCTTTGTGTTTGAGCCTCGGCCATGTTTTGGTTCAATTTTTTCTTTTCTCTTTTTGGGTTGCTTTTTTCTCTTCCTCCTTTAGGCCCCTAGCTTTACGGAGAAAAGGGTGAATCGTTGAGGATTGGAATTCGCGAAGGATGAAAGGCAGTGCGAGCTCCTGGGTTGGCCACCCTAGTCCTTCCCGATTGTCATTCCTTGCGATTCCACCCCTTTTGCGAGGGCGTGGGGCTCGCGAAGTGTTTGTTATCTGTTTGGGCCTCCTCCTTTGAGTGGGTGGACAATTTTATTTCTCTTTCTTTCATGTGTTTTTCTTACTTTCCTCGTTCTGACCCCCATCTTTACGAAGAAAAAAGGGGGAGTTGTAGTGGGCTTGATGTTCGTGAAGGACGAAAAGAAGTGCGAGTTTCAGGGTGGCCACCCTAGTCCTTCTCGGTCATCGTTCTTTACAATTCTACCCTTTTTGAAAAGGCACGAGGTTTGGAAAGTAGCTCTTCTTGTTTGTCTGCTTGAGATTTCCTTTGTGAGGGGGTGGGAGCCATCTTCTGTTTCTTTTCTGTTATATGCATATGTGCTATTTTTTCCCCTTCCCTTCCTCTTGTTGGCCCCCAGCGGTGTTACGGAGAAGAAAGGGGGGAACTGTTGCGGTTGGGTCTTCGAGAAGGATGAAAAGCAGCGGGAGCTCTTGGGTTGGCCACCCTAGTCCTTCTCGATCACCGTTCCTTGTAGGTCCCCCCTTTCTGAAAAGGCATGGGGTTCGGGGGGAAGGGCTTGTTCGAGCCCCTTCCCTTTGGTGAGTGGGTTATGGAGTGCGGTTGTCTTGAGGGGGAAGGGGGCTTATTGCGACGCATCAGACGTTGGGTCGATTTTACACTAAATCACTCTCGCAATGGATATCCTGCTCACGATGAAGAACGTAGCGAAATGCGATACTTAGTGTGAATTGCAGAATCCCATGAATCATCGAGTTTTTGAACGCAATTTGTGCCCGAGGCTTCGGTTGAGGGCACGTCTCTCTGGGCATCGCATCCCAATCAAACGTGCTCCTTGCTATATTCTAGGGAGCAACGGAGGTGGTCGTCCGTGCCCAATGTGGTGCAGTTGGCTGAAATGTGGCAGGCGATGTTTCGTGGCGTGCGTCGACAAGCGGTGATCTTATCCCCTTGGTTGGGCAGTCGATGTTAGCCGATGCGGGCTCTGTGTGGCATCCATGGAACTTGATTTTCTCTCTCTTATACTCCGATTGGGTAGGGCAGATTTAGCTCCAACTTGCGACCTCAGCTCAAGTAAGAACACCCGCTGAGTTTAAGCATATAATTAAGTGGAGGAAAAGAAGCTTACAAGGATTCCCCTAGTAGCGGTGAGCGAACCGGGAAGAGCCCAGCATGAAAATCAGGTGGCAGCATCGCTTGAATTGTAGTCTATAGAAGCGTCCTTAGCAGCAGACCCGGGCCAAGTCCCTTGGAAGGGGGCGCCTGAGAGGGTGACAGCCCCGTTGGGCCGGGACCCTGCCGCTATGGGTGGTAAATTCCGTCCAAGGCTAAATACGGGCGAGAGACCGATAGCAAACAAGTACCGCGAGGGAAATATGAAAAGGACTTTGAAAAGAGAGTTAAAGAGTGCTTGAAATTGCCGAGAGGGAAGCGGATGGAGGCTGTCGATGCGTCTCGGTCGGATGTGGAACGGCTTAGGCTCGTCCGTCGCTCGACTTGAGGTGCAAACCAACACGGGCAGTTGCATCGTCACAAGCACGGGTGGAGTGGTCGAGGGACGAAGCGCGCGCCCTTGTGGTGGGCCGTGTGCACCTGCGCGCTCGTGTTCTTGGTTGGCGGGCTTTCCATTCGACCCGTCTTGAAACACGGACCAAGGAGTCTAACATGTGTGCGAGTCGGCGGGTTTGAAAACCTCGCGAGGTGCAAGGAAGCCGACAGGCGAGACCCCCTTGCGGGGGGTGCATCGTCGACCGACCTTGTTTATGCGAGGCCCGAGTGCGGCCGGACCCTTGGACCCGAAAGATGTGAATCATGCCGAGATAGTGGCCGCAGGAAATTCTGGTGGAGGCTCATAGTAATACTAACGTGCAAATCGTTTGTTTGACTTGGGTATAGGGGCGAAAGGCTAATCAAACCATCTAGTAGCTGGTTTCCTCCAAAGTTTCCCTCAGGATAGCTGGAGCTCACGCACAAGTTTTATCGGGTAAAGCAAATTATTAGAGGCATCGGGGGCGTAAATCCCTCGACCTATTCTCAAACTTTAAATAGGTAAGAGGGTGCAGCTGCTCCATTGAGCCGTGCCATGGAATCGAGAGCTCCAAGTGGGCCATTTTTGGTAAGTAGAACTGGCGATGCGGGATGAACCGAAAGTTGAGTTACGGTGCCGAATTGCACGCTAACCTAGATCCCACAAAGGGTGCTGGTTGATTAAGATAACAGGACGGTGGTCATGGAAGTCGAAATCCGCTAAGGAGTGTGTAACAACTCACCTGCCGAATCAACTAGCCCCGAAAATGGATGGCGCTGAAGCACGCAACCTATACTCGATCGTCGGAGAAATTTCCTGGCTTCGATGAGTAGGAGGACGAGAGGGTCGTTGAGAAACCTTGGGCGTGAGCTTGGGTGGATCGGCCCCCGGTGCAGATCTTGGTGGTAGTAGCAAATATTCAAATGAGAACTTTGAAGACTGAAGTGGGGAAAGGTTCCATGTGAACAACACTTGGACATGGGTTAGTCGATCCTAAGAGATGGGAAGCCTTGTATCAAGGGTGCACTCTGCATGAGCATCGAAAGGGAATCGGGTTAATATTCCCGAATCGGGACATGGCGGCGGGCGGCAACGTTAGGAAATCTTAAGAAGTCATCGGGGGCCCCGGGAAGAGTTATCTTTTCTTTTTAACAGCTTTCCCACCCTGGAATCGGTTCACCCAGAGATAGGGTCCAGTAGCTGGAAGAGCACCGCACGTCTTGCGGTGTCTGGTGTGCCCTCAACGGCCCTTGAAAATCTGGAGGACCGATAACTGTTCATGCCCGGTCGTAGTCATAACCGCATCAGGTCTCCAAGGTGAACAGCCTCTGGTCAATAGAACAATGTAGGTAAGGGAAGTCGGAAAAACGGATCTATAACTTTGGGAAAAGGATTGGATCTGAGGGCTGGGCCTAGGGGTTTGTGCCCTCAACTCTTGGGCTGTCGGCAGTTTTCCCGAGCTGCTCTCGTGGCGAGGTCGGGCAGTCGCGTGCCGATTGGGCTACGGGCGTAGAATGCCCCCTTGCGGGGGATTTTACCTAGGCGGCGAACAGTCGACTTAGAACTGGTATGGAAAAGGGGAATCTGACTGTTTAATTAAAATAAAGCATTACGATGGTCCCTGCGGATGCTGACGTAATGTGATTTCTGCCCAGTGCTCTGAATGTCAAAGTGAAGAAATTCAACCAAGCGCGGGTAAACAGCGGGAGTAACTATGACTCTCTTAAGGTAGCCAAATGCCTCGTCATCTAATTAGTGACATGCATGAATGGATTAACGAGATTAATGGATTGAGCTTGACTCTAGTCTGACTTTGTGAAATGACTTGAGAGGTGTAGAATAAGTGGGAGCCGTTTTCAGTGCAAGTGAAATACCACTACTTTTAATGTTATTTTACTTATTCCGTGGGGCAGAGACGGGGCATTGCCCCTGTTTTTGGCCTTAAGGCACGTTTCGGCGGGTCGATCTGGGCGGAAGACATTGTCAGGTGGGGAGTTTGGCTGGGGTGGCACATCTGTTAAAATATAACGTAGGTGTCCTAAGATGAGCTCAACGAGAACATAAATCTCGTGTGGAACAAAAGGGTAAAATCTCATTTGATTTTGATTTTCAGTACGAATACAAACCATGAAAGTGTGGTTTATTGATCCTTTAGACTTTCGGAATTTGAAGCTAGAGGTGTCAGAAAAGTTACCACAGGGATAACTGGCTTGTGGTAGCCAAGCGTTCATAGCGACGTTGCTTTTTGATCCTTCGATGTTGGCTCTTCCTATCATTGTGAAGCAGAATTCACCAAGTGTTGGATTGTTCACCCACCAATAGGGAACGTGAGCCGGGTTTAGACCATCATGATACAGGTTAGTTTTACCCTACTGATGAACCGCACCGCAATAGTAATTCAACTTAGTACGAGAGGAACCATTGATTCACACAATTGGTCATCGCGCTTGGTTGAAAATCCAGTGGCGCGAAGCTACCGTTTGTCGGATTATGACTGAACGCCTCTAAGTTAGAATCCACGCTAGAAGCGGTGCATGTCACTCTTTGACTGTATCTCGACCCACAATAGGGGCGTCTCTTTGTCGCCCCCAGGGGCCCGTGTCATTTGAAAATCGCGATCGTGAAGCATCTCGGTCGAGGCAGCTTTGAAGTTCAATTTCAAACAGTCGTTGAGAAGAATCCTTTGCAGACGACTTAAATATGTGAAGGGGTATTGTAAGTGGTAGAGTGGCCTTGCTACCATAATCCACTGAGATTCAGCCCTTGGTTGCCTTGATTTGGAGCTTCGCTCTTGTCACTTTACTCAAAATTCGGATGACTATCCCCATTGCACCTTCTCGCCCCCCCAATCCTTTTCATTCAAACATCGTTTCTTTTGTTCGCATCTTCAAAAATGCATTTCTTGCTTGGGGGTGAGAAATTTGGGGTTTCCATGCCGTCGCTGCGAGAGGGGTCGCCGGTCTGTGGAAATTGTGGTCGGTGGCATGGAAACCCCAAATTTCCATGTCGCGGCATGGCGTAAAACTAGCCCAGGCCTGCGGAACTTGGGGTTTCCGCGTCCTCCCACGCCCCCAAGGGAAACACGCTAGGGAAATTGGGGTTTCCATTTCATGGCACATGGCGGAGGGCCGTGCCTGAGCTCGGGAAACTTGGGGTTTCCATGTCCCGCCCGCCGACGAAAACCGCGGGTTTCCATGTTTTTACGCCACACTGGAAACTTGGGGTTTCCATGACGATGGAAACCGTCGCCCGAGTCTAGGGAACTGGTGGTGTTTCGAAACTGTGGATCCAAGCCTCTAGGAACTCTGGGTTTTTTTTCCGTGTCGCGGCGCATGCAAACCCGCTTCCATTTCGCCACACGACGGACAACAGCCCCAATTTGGAGAAACTCGAGGTTTCTATTTCGTGGCACGGTGGAAAATTTCCCCAAGTCTGGGAAACCTGGGGTTCCCATGTCCTGCCGCGATGGAAACCGCAACCCCAGCACGGGGCACTTGGGGGTTCCATGCCGCAGCGTGACAGAAACCGCCGCCCAAGTATGGGCAACTTTGAGTTTCCATGTCACGGCGCGACGAAAACCATCACACTTGGGTCTCGCGGAGCTTGGGGGTTCCCATGTTTTGCGGCACGACGAATACCACCCAATTTCGGGAAACTAGGGGATTTCCACATCCCGCCACGACAGAAACCGTGGCCTCGGTGCGGGGAGCTCGCGTTTCCATGTCGCGGCATGATAGAGAACCGCCCAAGCCTGCGGAACTTTGGGGCTTCTGTTTCGTGGCACGAGGGAAATCGCCTAGTTCTGGGAACCTTGCGGTTTCCATCTCCCGCCCCGACGAAAACCGCGCCCCTTGTAAGGGGAAATTGGGTTTCCATGTCGCGGCACGACCGTAATCACCCAAGTTTACGGAAGTTGTGGTTTCCGTCGCGCGGCACGACGAAGAACCGCCCAAGCCTGGCGAACTTGGGGCTCCCATTTCGTGGTGCGACGGAAACCGCTCCTCTGGTTCGTCTTCGGAACTTGGGGTTTCCATGCCTTGTTGCGGCAGAAGCCATCCAAATGTGGGGAAGGTTGGGTTTTGTAAGGCCCCAAGACTTCATGAGGCACGTTCGTGGTAATGGGCTCGCCCGTCGGGCGTTCGGGTGCCGTGCGACGTTACGGGCGAGCCTTCGCACAGTAACCGCACGGGCGCGTCGCACATAGCTAATGGTGGCATTGGAAAAAGCAATGTTACAGGAAAAATGTCACAGTGTAGCCGCATTCATAGAACCGACGCACGAGTTGAGCGGCCGACGCTACACGAGTGGGCGGACAACTGAACGATGGGGGTCGTCTCGGGTCGACCGAGTGACCCACGAAACGCACATGATACGTGTATTAATATAGCGTGTGGATGATGGAGAAGTCATCCAACCAATGATCAAGCAAGCATCTGAGTGTGAGCGCATTGGAGCACCACGAGCTAAGCCAATAGCTCGTTGGTGAAGGAAACACGGCGGCGGTGAACGCAGGGCGAGCGTGGGTCGAGTCAGGTTGTTGACGTGCAGGGCGTACGAAATTCCTCCGCAGGGCATCCGCACCACAGGACGGGTCGAGTCGGGCAGCGCAAGGGTCAAGTCGTGCGACAGAAGTGCAGGGCGTGCGAAACTTCTCCGCAGGGCATCCGCAGTGCAAGGTCAGGTCGGGCAGGGTGTCCGCATGATTCGAGCTTCAGTTCAGAGGTCGTTCTGAAGGCATCGTGAGTCGGAATTGAGTGCCGAAAGTTGAAGCAGGTGCGTTTTGATGGGATGGAGCTAACCACATAACTGGGGGAGTGGAATGGACAGACGGAGAGCTCGCGGGGAGGTCTAAAATAATTTGCAGTGCCGACCCGAGTGACCTGGCAGCACTTGGGCAGTTTTATGCAGGATATTCCTGAGGTAAATTCTAGTGTTGTAAACGATACGAATTCAGGATATTTCATATTTATGAAACATATTATCGGGCATACCCATTATTAACTAGGAGTTGCCCCTCCCTTGTATGTATGGGCGTACACTGTGGATATGATGATGATGTTTATGTTTTCCGCACATTGAAAGAACATTTGATTAACTAATTTAACAAGTGTTGCTAAAGGCGTAGTCTACATACTTAAGTATTACGAAAAGGAGAAGTATGGTAGTGTCGCACCCCATCTATAGCATGGTTGAAAGGTCACCGAAGGTCTAGGGGCGTGACAGGTTTCCTCGCCTCGCCGTGATGACAGTCGCCCAACTGTGCGAAATGTAAGGTTTCCATGTCCCTACTCAATGGAAACCGTCCAATTATACGCCCGCCGCGACGGAAACTGCCCCTGTAAAACCCACAAGCTGAGGACGACGACAGAAGGCGTTGGAAGCGTTCGGTGGACATGCGAAGAACGACGAAAACCACGACGAAAGGTTAGACAGGCGCGCCGACGGATGAAAAGATCATTTGGCTACTATGCAACGTTATCATGGTGACTGTGCGACGTTTAGGAGCAACGTGCATAAACGAGTACAAAAATGGCCGTGTGTTGGCTTGGAGGTTTTATAGGCCGGCCGTGGTGGCAAGCCGACATTAAGGAGGAAAAGCCACGTCGTAACCAAGGCTTTATGGGCATTTACTGGGTCGGCCTTATATGGGTCAAGCCCCACCCATGGAAGCAATGTGTGGGCAAAGGCACATACGAAAGGAGGACGTGCGATGGACGATAAAGGAAAGAAAGAAGGACATCAACATCTTGCTGATTCCACCAATGGCAAGCTAATGCTCGAGCCAGAGCGAAGGTCGAGGGTGGAGGGTGAAGCCGCAGTAGGGAAATGGAGTCTGGGTTGAGTCGGGTAAAAACCCATTCGGCGTTCACCCGTAGGTCGAGTTGGGTTCCTTCCGCAGGGCGCGTGCGGTGCAGTGTTTAGTGCATGGTCGAGTCAGGTTCCTTCTGTAGGACGCATGTAGAACAATGTTCAGGGCGGGCGCGTTCAGGCCGAGTCGGGTTCGTGCAGCACATCGGCGTTCTGGACACGTGGAACAGTGTTTGAAGGCGCGGAGTTCATTCAGTAGGGTCAGGTCGGGTCGGGTCGAATGTGTTCAGGAAACGCGTGCAGACCGTGACCCCGGTGACCCGCGTGCGGAAACGCATTCAGGGTGCCGAGGGCGTCTGTGACCCGAGTGACCCACTCGAACCAGAATTCGCGCAGACTTTAGAAACATGTTCTAAAAGGGAATTTTGGGGTTCCTTTGGATTTTTTGCACTGTTGGGAAGCTGTTAAGGCTAGACCCAGGTACAAGCACATTTGGCAAGAAGCATAAATGGTTTATGGAGGCTTGGTTGTATAACATGTTCTGAAAGGGAATTTTGGGGTTCCTTTGGATTTTTTGCACTGTTGGGAAGCTATTAAGGCTAGACCCAGGTACAAGCACATTTGGCAAGAAGCATAAATGGTTTATGGAGGCTTGGTTGTATAGTTATTGCAGATTGTACATATTTATTGAAGCATAATACTGGGCAGACTTATTAACGGGATTTGCCCCTCCCTTGAATGTATGGGCATTCATGTGGTTTGATATTGATGTTTATTGCTATTTTATTTCCGCACAGGATCACTTTGGAAGATTAATTAAACAAGTGTTGAGTTAGGCGTAGTCTACTTATTGAGTATTTGAAAAGAGAAAAATAAGGTAGTGCCGCACCCGTCTATAGAGTGGTTGGGAGACTACCACAGGTATAAGGGCGTGACAGTTGGTATCAGAGCTACATTTTTGTGGCTTTATTATTATTATTATTATTATTATTATTATTATTATTGAGCAGGGATACCGTTGCAGCGTTGCAGGTGCTATTGAAGCTTGATGGATGAGTTTGTTTCATTGGAAATGAACTTCAAAGAAATTAAAGAGAAGTCGAAGGAAGTGGAAAAGGAGTTTGATGAGGCGGGTCGGACCATTGATACATTGTGCAAGAGGAGGACATCTGGCATGAGAAAAGATGAAATGTTTCGACTTATGAAGAAAGTGAGAATTCTCCGAGCAGAAATGGACAAGGTGGAAGAAGAGCGAAGGAAGTTACTTGATAAGCTTCTCAAGCTTAGAGACCTTGGAAAGATGAAGCATGGTGGCATGAAGCCCACAGTGGCCGAACCAAAGGATGTTGTAGATGTGATTGAAGTCAAGGAAGAAGCTGATGAACAAGTTGGACCAGGACCAAGCACATTACAAGCATTGATGGTGGATGATTCTCACAAGGATGTTGCAGATGTGGTAGAATTAGAGGACAAACTTGATGAACAGGTTGGACCAGGCCCAAGCACATTGCAAGCATCGGCGATGGATGATTCTAGGGAGGATGTTGAGGATGCGGATATGATCGAGGAAGAACTCGTGGAACAAGTTGAACCTGGACCAAGCACATTGCAGGCATTGGGGGATGAACCACATGAAAATGTTGCAGAAGTGACAATGATCCAGGATGAACTTTATGAGCAGGCGGTACCAGGATCGGAAGCATTGCAGACATTGATGAGGACGGAGGACAGTCGCTTAGAGATTCTTCATGAAGAGATGGATCGTGTTTCAATTGAGCATCTTGGAGATGGACCGTATGCAGGGATGGGAAAGAAGATGACTTCTTTTCCAATACCATGGAGGACCTTTCCTTGGATGACTATGATGGAACCTTGTACATTGCAGAAGCAAGGGGAGCATTTCTTGTTGTAGGCCTTGATAGGGAAATTTGTGACCTCGCTCTAGTAGGTTCAAATTCCCGTGACAAGGGTGGAACTTGATGATCTCTGTGATAGATACGGGTCATGCTTAGCCACATGGAAACTGTCTAGGTGCCCGGCATGACTCATGGACTGCCTTGGTGGTAGGGCACATTATCTGGGTAGACTTCTTCATGGCTTACAACCAAGAAGGAACTCTTGGTGCACCTTTAGCGGGGGAGAAGCCTTGGAGGATGTACCCATGATGATGATGGTAGAAGTGACCGAGGGCACTTAACCTATACACTATACACATGATGGTGACTAGGGTTGAGGCGAGTCTACTCTTGATGGACACATGGGCAACCAAAGCCATGTACATTGACACGAGGGCATGGCAGGACATTATGTGCAGACATTATGCAGGTGAACTTACTGGGTGCCCACTTATGAGCATCATGGAGGAGTGTCAAGAAGGAATATGCTGAGCATGATCGATTTTTGGTGCTACATGGAGATCTTTTATAGATGGGCTGATGGACATTGTTCACTTTGAGCGACAAGACATTGGTTGGATGAGCAGCCTACGAGCACATTCATATGACTCGCAGGGTGAGAACAACTTGTGGTGGCACTCGTGGGCAATACAAGTATGCTTGCCAACGCTTTGGATAGGATGATGCGTGGGAGTTCATGATGGAGTTTCATTCATTGGAGGCTTCATACTACAATGACCTTGCAGTATCTACTTCACTGAGGAACTGAGATCGAGACTGGTCTTGATTTTGATGCACTATGGGATGCATACCTTCGAGCAGGGAAACGCGTTCGGTCGGGTCAGGTCACGTGAGGGCGCCTAAGGAAATGCGTTCGGGTCGGGTCGTGTGAGGGCAGCCGTATAAAAAATGCTAAGTTGTGACCGCCCGCATGCCTTGTCCACGTTCGCGTGGCCAGTTTCCGATTTGCTGCCTTGTGCCTTTGTTCAGGCGGGTCGGGTCGGGTCGTGCCGTGTGAGGGAGGCCGTATAAAAAATGCTAAGTTGTGACTGCTCTTGTGGCTTGTGCACGTTCGTGCGACCCGTTTTTCGTTTGCTCCCTTGTGCCTTCGTTCGGGCGAGTCGGGTTGTGCCGTGTGAGGGCGCCCAAGGAAATGTGTTTGGGTCAGGTCGTGTGAGGGAGGCCGTATAAAAAATGCTAAGTTGTGACCACCCCTGTGCCTTGTGCACGTTCGTGCGACCCAATTTCCGTTTTCTCCTTTGTGCCTTCGTTAGGGCGGGTCAGGTCGTGCCGTGTGAGGGTGCCCAAGGAAACGTGTTCGGGTCGGGTCGTGTGAGGGAGGCCGTATCGAAAATGCTAAGTTGTGACTGCCTGTGTGCCTAGTTGTCATGCCCCTATACCTTCGGTGTCTTTCAACCATGCTATAGACGGGTGCGGCACTACCGTACTTTTTTCTTTTTTCCAAATACTCAAGTATATAGACAACGCCTTTAGCAACACTTGTTAGTTATTAACCAAAGGTTCTCTCGATATGCGGAAATGAACATAAACATCATTATCAATCCACAAGTACGCTCATACATACAAGGGAGGGGCAATTCCCTGTTAATAATGAGTCCGACCGATAATATGTTTCATATATATGAAATAATAAGTTCCAATCCAGCAGAAGCCACTTCTGCTCCTTGGCAAGGCAAGTTAGCCTTTTGACCAAGCTCTAAGGCTTGTCAACCATCAAACTAGCCTACAACAATCATTTACAATCATTTACAATCAAACTAGTGCTACCGGGTCACTCAAATCGGCACTAGAAATCAGTTTAGACCATCCCTCGAGGTCCCTGTGTGTCCAATACGCTCCCCAAATATACGGTTAGATGCAGCCTGTCAATATGCACATTCTGCAATTTACGACACTCAATTCTGACTCCGGACGCTCCCGGAATGGCTTCCGCCTTGTCGTGTAGTTCGTGCAGAGGCGCCCAGTCGTGGGTCACCCGACTCGCCCAGCCAAATGCGTTCGGGTCGGGTCGGGCGCGCCGGGTGAGGGCGCTCGGCCAAAGGCGTTCGGGTCGGGTCGGGCGCGCTGACCCAAACAAGTTCGGGTCGAGTCAGGCGTGCCGGGTGAGGGTGCCGGGCCAAACACGTTCGGGTCGGGTCTGGTGCGTCCGGTGAGGGTGATGGGCCGAACACGTTCAGGTCGGGTCAGGCACGCCATGTCGCGCCGGGTGAGGGCGCCTGGCCAAACGCGTTCAGGTCGGGTCGTTTGGGCTGAGGGCGCCCGTATCAGATTTGCTAAGTTGTGATCACCCGGGTGCCTTGTGCACATCCTAGCGGCCCGTTTGCCATTTCCTCCCATGTGCGTCCGCTCAGTCGGGCGGGCCGTGTGGCACCAGGTGAGGGCGTCCGTTCAGGTCAGGCCGTTTGGTTGGAGTGCGCCCGTGTCAGATTTGCTAAGTTGTGACCGCTTGGGTGCCTTGTGCACGTCCGGGCTGCCCATTTGCTGTTTGCTCCCATGTGCGTCCGTTTGGTCGGGTCGTTTGGTCGTGCTGGGTGAGGGCGTCCGTTCAGGTTGGGTCGTTTGGTCGTGCCGGGTGAGGGCGTCCGTTCGGGTCGGGTCGGGTCGCTTGTCCCAAGGGTGTCCATTCGGATCGGGTCATTTGGTCGTGCCGAGTGAGGGTGTCCGTTCGGGTCGGGTCGGGTCTAGGGCGTCCGTTCGGGTGGGCGTACTGGGTGAGGGCGTTCGTTCGGGTCAGGTCGGGTCATTTGGCCCAAGGGCGTCTGTTTGGGTGGGCGTGCCGGGTGACGGCGTCCGTTCGGGTCGGGTCAGGTCGTTTGGCCCGAGGGCGTCCGTTCGGGTGGGCCTGCTGGGTGAGGGTGTCCGTTCGGGTCGGGTCAGGTCGTTTGGCCCAAGGGCGTCCGTCTGGGTGGGCGTGCTAGGTGAGGGCGTCCGTTCGGGTCGGGTCGGGTCGTTTGGCCCGAGGGCGTCTGTTCGGGTGAGCGTGCCGGGCGAGGGCGTCCGTTCAAGTCGGGTCGTTTGGTCATGCCGGTTGAGAGCGTCCGTTTGGGTCGGGTCGGGTTGTTTGGCCCAAGCGCGTCCATTCAGGTCGGGTCGTTTGGTTGTGCCGATTGAGGGCGTCTGGTGGGCCTGGTGGGTGAGGGCGTCTGTTCGGGTCAGGTCGGGTCGTTTGTCCCAAGGGCGCCCGTGTCAGATTTGCTAAGTTGTGACCGCCCGGGTGCCTTATGCACATCCGGGCAACCCGTTTGTCGTTTTCTCCCATGTGCGTCCGTTTGGTCCGGCGCGCCGGGTGAGGGCGTCCGTTCGGGTCGCGTCGTTTGGTCGTGCCGGGTGAGGGCATTCGTTCGGGTCGGGTCGGGTCGTTTGGCCCGAAGGCGTCCGTTTGGGTGGGCATGCCAGGTGAGCGCGTCCGTTTGGGTCGGGTCGGGTTGTTTGGCCCAAGGGTGCCCGTGTCAGATTCACTAAGTTGTGACCGCCCGGGTGCCTTGTGCACGTCTGGGCGGCCCGTTTGCCGTTTTCTCCCATGTGCGTCCGTTTGGTCGTGCCGGGTGAGGGCGTCCATTCGGGTCGGGTCGTGAGGTCGTGCCGGGTGAGGGCGTCCGTTCGGGTAGGGTCGTTCGGTCATGCCGGGTGAGGGCGTCCATTCGGTTCGGGTCGTTCGGTCGTGCCGAGTGAGGGCATCCATTCGGGTCGGGTCGGGTCATTTGGCCCGAGGGCTCCCGTGTCGGATTTGCTAAGTCGTGACCGCCCGGGTGCCTTGTGCACGTCCAGGAGGCCCATTTTCTGTTTGCTCCCATGTGCGTCCGTTTGGTCGGGTCGTTCAGTCGTGCCGGGTGAGGGCGTCCGTTCAGGTCGGGTCGTTCGGTCGTGCTGGGTGAGGGTGTCTGTTCGGGTCGGGTCATTCGGTCGTGCCGGGTGAGGGCGTCCGTTTGGGTCGGGTCGTTCGGTCGTGCCGGGTGAGGGCTTCCGTTCGGGTCGGGTCGGGTCATTTTTCCCGAGGGCACCGGTGTCAGATTTGCTAAGTCGTGAACGTCCGGGTGCCTTGTGCACGTCCGGGTGGCCCATTTGCCGTTTTCTCCCATGTGCGTCCGTTTGGTCGGGTCGTTTGGTCATGCCGGGTGAGGGCGTCCGTTCGGGTCGGGTCGTTCGGTCGTGCGGGGTGAGGGCGTCCGTTCGTGTTGGGTTGTTTGGTCGTGCCGGGTGAGGGCGTCCGTTCGGGTCGGGTCGTTCGGTCGTGCCGGGTGAGGGCGTCCGTTCGGGTCGGGTAGGGTCATTTGGCCCGAGGGCACGCATGTCAGATTTGCTAAGTCGTGACCGCCTGGGTGCCTTGTGCACGTCCGGGCGGCCCGTTTGCCGTTTGCTCCCATGTGCGTCCGTTTGGTGGGGTCGTTTGGTCATGTCGGGTGAGGGCGTCCATTCGGGTCAGGTAGTTCAGTCGTGCCGGGTGAGGGCGTCCGTTCGGTTCAGGTCGTTCGGTCGTGCCGGGTGAGGGCGTCCGTTCGGGTCGGGTCGGGTCCGGTTGTTGGGTCGCGCCGTGTGAGGGCATCCGTTCGGGTCGGGTCGGGTCGTTTGGCCCGAGCGTGCCCATGTCAGATTTGCTAAGTCGTGACCGCCCGGGTGCCTTGTGCATGCCCGGGCGGCCCATTTTCCGTTTGCTCCCATGTGCGTCCATTTGGTCGGGCATGCCATGTCGCGCCGAGTGAGGGTGTCCATTCGGGTCGGGTCATTTGTTCGTGCCGTGTGAGGGCGTCCGTTCGGGTCAGGTCGGGTCGTTTGGCCGGAAGGCGTCCATTCGGGTGGGCGTGCCGGGTGAGGGAGTCCGTTCAGGTCGGGTCGGGTTGTTTGGCTCGAGGGCGCCCATATCAGATTTGCTAAGTTGTGACTGTCCGGGTGCCTTCTGCACATTCGGGCGGATCGTTTGCTGTTTGCTCCCATGTGCGTCTGTTCGGGTCGGGTCGTTTGGTCGTGCGGCATGAAGGCGTCCGTTCGGGTGGGCGTGCTGGGCGAGGGTGTCCATTCGGGTCGGGTCAGGTCATTTGGCCCGAGGGCGCCCGTGTCAGATTTGCTAACTTGTGACCGCCCGGGTGCCTTGTGCACATCCAGGAGGCCCATTTTTCGTTTGCTCCCATGTGCGTCCGTTTAGTCGGGCGTGCCATGTTGCGCCGGGTGAGGGCGTCCGTTCGGGTTGGCGTGCCGGGTGAGGGCGTCCGTTCGGGTCAGGTGGTTTGGCCCGAGGGCGCCCATGTCAGATTTGCTAAGTTGTGACCACCTGGGTTCCTTGTGCATGTCCGGGCAGCTCATTTGCTATTTGCTCCCATGTGCGTCCATTCGGGTCCAGTCGTTTGGTCGTGCCGGGTGAGGGCGTCCGTTCGGGTCGGGTCCTTTGGTCGTGCCGGGTGAGGTCGTCCGTTCAGGTTGGTTGGTTTGGCCCGAGGGTGCCCGTGTTAGATTTGCTAAGTTGTGACCATCTGGGTGCCTTGTGCACATCCGGGCGGCCCGTTTGCCATTTGCTCCCATGTGCGTCCGTTCGGGTGGGCGCGCCGTGTCGTGCTGGGTGAGGGCGTCCGTTCAGGTCGGGTCGTTTGGCCTGAGGGTGCCCGTGTCAGATTTGCTAAGTTGTGACCGCCCGGGTGGCTTGTGCACGTCTGGGTGGCCCGTTTGTCGTTTGCTCCCATGTGTATCCATTCGGGTGGGCGCGCCGTGTCGTGCCGGGTGAGGGCATCCGTTCGGGTCGGGTCGTTTGGTCGTGCCAGGTGAGGTCGTTCGTTCGGGTCGGATCGTTTGGCCCGAGGGTGCCCGTGTCAAATTTGCTAAGTTGTGACCGCCCGGGTGCCTTATGCACGTCCGGGTGGCCCGTTTTCCATTTGCTCCCATGTGCGTCCGTTCGGGTGGGCGCGCCGTGTCTTGCTGGGTGAGGGCGTCCGTCCGGGTTGGGTCGTTTGGCCCGAGAGCGCCCGTGTCAGATTTGCTAAGTTGTGACTGCTCGGGTGCCTTGTGCACGTCCAGGTGGTCTGTTTGCCGTTTGCTCCCATGTGCGTCTGTTCGGGTCGGGCGTGCCGTGTCGCGCCAGGTGATGGCGTTCGTTCGGGTGGGCGTGCCGGGTGAGGGCGTTCGTTCGGGTCGGGTCGTTTGCCCCGAGGGCGCCCATGGCATATTTGCTAAGTTGTGACCGCCCGGGTGCCTTGTGCACGTCCGAGCAGCCCGTTTGCCGTTTGCTCCCATGTGCGTCCGTTCGGGTGGGTGCGCTGTGTCGTGCCGGGTGAGGGCGTCTGCTCAGGTCATGTCGTTTGGTCGTGCCGGGTGAGGTCGTCCGTTCGGGTCGGGTCATTTGGCCCGAGGGCACCCGTGCCATATTTGCTAAGTTGTGACCGGTCGGGTGCCTTGTGCACGTCCGGGCAGCCCGTTTGCCATTTGCTCCCATGTGCGTCCGTTCGGGCGGGCGCTCTGTGTCGCCCCGGGTGAGGGTGCACGGACGAGGGCGTTCGGGTCGCCCCGTTTTGTCTGAGGGTGCGCTTATCAGATTTTCTTTTCGTGTGAAAGGTGGGTTGGTAATTGAGTTGTTTTGTTCGGTTGTGCCTAAAGAATGGCCTTGGGTCATTTTTAGGGTCATCGACTTTCTTCTCTCCATCACCACTCGGTAGCATATGAGCGGTAATGTTGGCCATGCTCATCCTTGGAGGCATGTTTGAACAATATCTCCCATGGATGGCTCATTAAATTAGTTATATTTTTTTTGATGGTACCATACTACTCGGATAACCGTTGTAATTCTAGAGCTAATACGTGCACCAAGTCCTGACTCTTTGGAAGGGATGCATTTTTTAGATAAAAGGCCGGCGCAGGCTTGCCTGCTTCTCCTGTGAATCATGATAACTCGACAGATCGCACAGCCCTTGTGCTGGAGATGCTTCATTCAAATTTATGCCCTATCAACTTTCGATGGTAGGATAGAGGCCTACCATGGTGGTGACGGGTGACGGAGAATTAGGGTTCGATTCCGGAGAGGGAGCCTGAGAAACGGCTACCACATCCAAGGAAGGTAGCAGGCGTGCAAATTACCCAATCCTGACATGGGGAGGTAGTGACAATAAATAACAATACTGGGCTCATCGAGTCTGGTAATTGGAATGAGTACAATCTAAATCCCTTAACGAGGATCCACTAGAGGGCAAGTCTGGTGCCAGCAGCCGCGGTAATTCCAGCTCCAATAGCGTATATTTAAGTTGTTGCAGTTAAAAAGCTCGTAGTTGGATCTTGGGTCGTAAATGTCGGTCCGCCTACTCGGTGTGCACCTGCCCTTCCATCCCTTTTGTCGGCGGCATGCTCCTGGCCTTAACTGGCTGGGTCGCGGCTCCGGCGCTGTTACTTTGAAAAAATTAGAGTGCTCAAAGCAAGCTTATGCTCTGAATACATTAGCATGGAATAACGTGATAGGAGTCTGGTCCTATTGTGTTGGCCTTCGGGACCGGAGTAATGATTAATAGGGTCTGTCGGGGGAATTCGTATTTCATTGTCAGAGGTGAAATTCTTGGATTTATGAAAGACGGACCACTGCGAAAGAATTTTCCAAGGATGTTTTCATTAATCAAGAATGAAAGTTGGGGGCTCGAAGACAATCAGATACTGTCCTAGTCTCAACCATAAACGATGCCGACCAGGGATCGGCAGATGTTTCTCTAAGGACTCCGCCAGCACCTTCTGAGAAATCAAAGTGTTTGGGTTTCGGGGGGAGTATGGTCGCAAGGCTGAAACTTAAAGGAACTGATGGAAGGGCACCACCAGGAGTGGAGATTGCGGCTTAATTTGACTCAACACGGGGAAACTTACCAGGTCCAGACATAGTAAGGATTAACAGATTGAGAGCTCTTTCTTGATTCTATGGGTGGTGGTGCATGGCCGTTCTTAGTTGGTGGAGTGATTTTTCTGGTTAATTCTGATAACGAACAAGACCTCAGCCTGCTAACTAGCTACGTGGAGGTTCCCCTTCGCGGCCAGCTTCTTAGAGGGACTATGGACGTTTAGGCCATGGACGTTTGAGGCAATAACAGGTCTGTGATGCCCTTAGATGTTCTAGGCTGCACGCGCGCTACACTGATGCAGCCCACGAGTTTTTCTTCCTGGTTCGAGAGCATCAGGAAATCTTCTCAAATTGCATTGTGATGGGGATAGACCATTGCAATTATTTGTCTTCAACGAGGAATTCCTAGTAAGTGCATGTCATCAACTCGTGTTGACTACGTCCCTGCCCTTTGTACACACCGCCCGTAGCTCCTATCGATTGAATGATCCAGTGAAGTGTTCGGATTGCGTCGATGACGGTGGTTCGTCGCTGTCGACGTCGTGAGAAGTTCATTGAACCTTATCATTTAGAGGAAGGAGAAGTCGTAACAAGGTTACTGTAGGTGAACCTGCGGTAGAATCATTGATAGCAGGGTTTTGTTTTTACGTTTGGGTTGTGTGTGGTTTTCGATTGTATGTAATCTAGGAACGTGTGGTGTGTCTCTAGGTGAGCAGGTTTGATGCTTTGTCGGGGTGGTGCCTCTTGCGAAAGAGACTCGCAAAATTTTGAGTTGCCTATCTTGAGTTCACGCTTATTGTTTCATGTACTTGCAAGCGATGCTTGTGCTTTTTCCATCCTTTGTTATTATTTCCCCTAATGTGTTTTTTGTATGGGGTTCGGAAGCTCGTTGCTCGGGAGCCCCCTCTCCAACGGCCCATTCAGCAGGGCATGGTTTCTGCAGTCGAGGTGCTTGGGAAACACGATGGAAAAATTTAGACTCGTTCGTAGCGGCGGTGCTCGATCCTTTGTTCGTTGGAAGATGTGGGCCTCCATAGTTGGTTCTCTCCAAAAGGTGGCGGCAGTGGTTTATGTGTTTGCTTGGGCGAGCCTTTTTGTTGGTGGTTGGGTTAAGGGAGTGGTTGCATGTGCGCTTCCTACCTCAACCCTTTCGCGAGGGGAAAATGTCGGGGTGGGGTCAAATATGGGATGGATGAAGAGCAAAGCAATTCGTTGGGCTGGCCACCCTAGTCCTCTCGACTTTTCCTTGACATGCCCTCGCAGAAGGCTTTGGTCTAGGTAATGAAATAGCCCTCCCTTGGTTCGAGCTCCATCAAAATTGCAAGTTTCCTTGTCAATGGGCACGAGGTAGCATTCTTTTCTCGTCCCCCTTTTGTGTTGACGGAATTCCTTGTCCTTTCTTGAGCCACTCCCCCCTTCCAAGGAAAAGTAGGAAGCAGGTTATGTCCTAGTCCTCACCATTTGGATTGTGGATTTTTTTGCGCGACTTGGTCATTTCTTGGATGTGTCGATCGTTGCAATAGCGTTGTGGTGTGCGCTTTGGGGGCTTCCTTCTTTTTAGGGTGTGACATTGCACCGCCGGTGTATTTGTGGCCCTGGGCTTTATCCAGCATTGAGTGTCATCCTGCGATAACTCCTCTTTGGAGTTTCGGTTGTTTCGGCCCCCTTGAATTTTTGGCTGGAAAGGTTGTCGGGTGTCCTGTACACGGAGGGGTGCAATAGCGCGGTGGGTTTGCTATTAGTGCATTTTTTTTCTGAAGCCTTGTGTGGGTTGGGGGGTCGTTTACCTCTCAGTAGTAACGTGCTCTAGGCACTTGTCTCGTCGGGGCCCTCGGCTTTTCTAGTGGTCAAGTTTAGGTTGTGGCTTGTCTCTGCTTGGTTGTTTGATTGCCTCTCGTTATGTCGTGTAGATAGAAAGGATGTTGCGTCGCAATGTAGTATGTGGAAGGGTGCGAAAACATGGGATGCTTTTGATCGGGTGCCTTGTTTTCCTTCTTTTTGGTTAAGCCAACGTCCCCTCGCGCGGCGGTGGCCCTCTATTTTTCTAGCTAGCGTTGCTTGAAATTTGGCCCCCTTTCTCTCAAATTGGATTTTTGTCGTGAGTGTTATGGTGGGTAATGCTTGGTTTTTCTTTCTTTCTTGTCGTCGTTTTCTTCCCTTCCGGTCCCCAGCTTTACGGAGAAAAGCGAGAATTTTTGTGGGTCGGTGTCGGAGAAGGATGAAAAGCAGTGCAAACTCCCGGGTTGGCCACCCTAGTCCTTCTCGGTCGTCGTTCCTTGCAGTTCCCCCCTTTTTTGCTAAGGCACAGGGCTTGGAAAATCTTGTACTGTGTTTGAGCCTCCCCTTGTGATTCGTTTTCTTCCCCCTATCTTTACGGAGAAAAGGTGGGATTGCCGTGGATTTTGACGTTTTCGGAAGGATGAAAAATCAGTGTGAGTTCCTGCTAGGGTGGCCGCCCTAGTCCTTCTTGGTCATTGATTTGTACAGTTCCTGCCTTTTTGCGAGGGCACGGGGCACCTTGAAATCCTATTTTGTGTTTGAGCCTCGGCCATGTTTTGGTTTTCTTTTTTCTTTTCTCTTTTTGGGTTGCTTTTTTCTCTTCCTCCTTTTGGCCCCTAGCTTTATGGAGAAAAGGGTGAATCGTTGAGGATTGGCATTCGCGAAGGATGAAAGGCATCGTGAGCTCCTGGGTTGGCCACCCTAGTACTTCTCTATTGTCGTTCCTTGCGATTCCCCCCCTTTTGCGAGGGTGCGGGGCTCGCGAAGTGTTTGTTATCTGTTTGGGCCTCCTCCTTTGAGTGGGTGGACAATTTTGTTTCTCTTTATTTCATGTGTTTTTCTTACTTTCATCGTTCCGACCCCCGTCTTTACGGAGAAAAAAGGGGGATTTGTAGTGGGCTTGATGTTCATGAGGGACGAAAATAAGTGCGAGTTTTAGGGTGGCCACCCTAGTCCTTCTCGGTCATTGCTCTTTACAATTCTACCCTTTTTGAAAAGGCACGGGGTTTGGAAAGCAGCTCTTCTTGCTTGTTCGAGCCCCTTCCCTTTGGTGAGTGGGTTATGGAGTGCGGTTGTCTTGAGGGGGAAGGGGGCTTGTTGCGACGCATTGTACGTTGGGTTGGCTTTTAGCCATTTCTCGTGGGGTTGCGATATTTTGGTAACACACGGAAACGACTCTCAGCAACGGATATCTCGGCTCTTGTTACGATGAAGAACGTAGCGAAATGCGATACTTAGTGTGAATTACAGAATCCCGTGAATCATCGAGTTTTTGAACGTAATTTGTGCCCAAGGCTTCGGTCAAGGGCATGTCTGTCTGGGCGTCGTATCCCAATCAAACGCGCTCCTTGCAATATGGTAGGGAACAGTGGAGGTGGTCGTCCATGCCCAATGTGGTGCAGTTGGCTGAAATGTGTCAGGTGATGTTTCGTGGCGTGCGTCGGCAAGCGGTGATCTTGTCCCCTTGGTTGGGCAGTCGACGTTAGCCGATGCAGGCTCTGTGTGGCATCCCTAGAACTTTCTTTGCTCTCTCTTGTCCTCCCATTGGGTAGGGTGGATTTAGCTCCAACTTGCAACCTCAGCTCAGGTGAGAACACCTGTTGAGTTTAAGCATATAATTAAGCAGAGGAAAAGAAACTTACAAGGACTCCCCTAGTAGCAGCGAGCGAACCAGGAAGATCCTAGCATGAAAATCGGGTGGCAGCGTCGCCTGAATTGTAATCTGTAGAAGCGTCCTCAGCGGCGGACCCGGGCCAAGTCCCTTGGAAGGGGGCGCCTGAGAGGGTGACAGCTCTGTCAGGCCGGGACCCTGCCACATCACGAGGCGTTGTCGGCGAGTCGGGTTGTTTGGGAATGCAGCCCTAATTGGGTGGTAAATTTCGTCCAAGGCTAAATACGGGCATGAGACCGATAGCGAACAAGTACCGCGAGGGAAAGATGAAAAGGACTTTGAAAAGAGAGTTAAAGAGTGCTTGAAATTGCCGGGAGGGAAGTGGATGGAGGCTGTCGATGCGTCTCGGTCGGATATGGAACGGCTCAGGCTGGTTCGCCGCTCGACTTGAGGTGAAAACAACACGGGCTGCTGCATCATCACAAGCGCGGTTGGAGTACCGCCTGTCGGTTTGCCGGTGCGGTGGTCGAGGGACAAAGCGCGCGCCCCTGTGGTGCACCATGTGCACCTGCGCACTCATGGTGTTGGTTTCCAGGCTTTCCATTCGGCCCATCTTAAAACACGAACAAAGGAGTCTAACATGTGTGCGAGTTGGCGGGTTTGAAAACCTGCGAGGTGCAAGGAAGCTGACGGGCGAGATCCCCTCTTTGCGGGGGGTGCATCATCGACCGACCTTGAGCTTATGCGAAGGGTTCGAGGCGCACACCATGGGACCCGAAAGATGGTGAACTATGCATGAGCAGTGCGAAGCCAGGAGGAAACTCTCGGTGGAGGTTCGTAGGTGATACCGATGTGCAAATCATTTTTCCACTTGGGTATGTGGGCGAAAGACTAATCGGTCCATCTAGTAGCCGGCTGACCAAGTTTCCCTCAGATAAATGAGCTCACGCGAGCTTTATTGCAAAGCAAATGATTAGAGGCATCGGGGCGTAACGCCCTCACCTATTCTAAAATGTTAAATGGGTAAGATGCAGCGGCCGCTCCATTGAGTCGTGCCATGGAATAGAGAGCTCCAAGTGGGCCATTTTTGGTAAGTAGAACTGGAAATGTGGGATGAACCAAAAGTTGAGTTATGGTGCCAAATTGCGTGCTAATCTAGATCCCACAAAGGGTGTTGGTTGATTAAGACAGGAGGACGGTGGTCATGGAAGATTAAATTCGCTAAGAAGTGTGTAACAACTCACCTGCCAAATCAACTAGCCCCGAAAATGGATGGCGCTAAAACATGCAACCTATACTTGACCGTCTGAGAAATTTCCTGGCTTCGATGTGTAGGAGGACGCAGGGTTCATTGAGAAACCTCAGGTGTCAGCTTGGGTGGATCAGTCCCCAGTGCAGATCTGGGTGGTAGTAGAAAATATTCAAATGAGAACTTTGAAGACTGAAGTGGGGAAAGGTTCCATGTGAACAGCACTTGGACATGGGTTAGTTGATCCTAAGAGATGGGGAAGCCTTGTATCAAGGGTGCACTCTACATGAGCATCGAAAGGGAATCGGGGTAATATTCCCGAACCGGGACATGGCAGCGGGCGGCAACGTTAGGAAATCCGAAGTCATCGTCGGGGGCCCCGGGAAGAGTTATCTTTTCTTTTTAACATCTTTCCAACCCTGGAATCAGTTCACCCGGAGATAGGGTCCAACAGCTGGAAGAGCACCACACGTCTTGTGGTGTTCGGTGCGCCCTTGGCAGCCCTTGAAAATCTGGAGGACTGAGTACCGTTCATGCCCGGTCATACTCATAACCGCATCAGGTCTCCAAGGTGAACAACCTCTGGTCAATAGAACAATGTAGGTAAGGGACGTCGACAAAATGGATCCGTAACTTCAGAAAAGGATTGGCTCGCAGGGCCGGGCTCAGGGCCCTGCGCCTCAACTTGTGGGTTGGCAATTACCCGGAAATGCTCGCTGGGGTGAGGGCGGGGCAGCTGTCGATTAAGGCGAAGGGGAATGCCTCGTTAGATTTTTCCTAGGCAAAGAATGGGGCCGACTTGGGAACCGGGTGTAACTGACTGCTTAATTAAACAAAGCATTGCGATGAATCACCATGATGTCGACGCAATGTGATTTCTGCCCAGTGCTCTAAATGTCAAAGTGAAGAAATTCAACCAAGCGCGGGTAAACGGCGGGAGTAACTATGACTCTCTTAAGGTAGCCAAATGCCTCGTCATCTAATTAGTGACGCGCATGAATGGATTTACGAGATTCCCACTGTCCCTATCTACTATCTAGCGAAACCACAGCCAAGGGAACGGGCTTAAGTGTAACTGCTGGGGAAAGAAGACCCTGTTGAGCTTGACTCTAGTTCGACTTTGTGAAATGACTTGAGAGGTGTAGAATAAGTGGGAGCCGTTTTCGGCGCAAGTGAAATACCACTACTTTTAACGTTATTTTACTTATTCTGTGGGGCGGAGACAGGGCACTGCCCCTGTTTTTGGCCTTAAGGCATGTTTCGGAGGGTCGATCCGAGCAGAAGACATTGTCAGGTGGGGAGTTTGGCTAGGGCGGCACATCTGTTAAAAGATAACGCAGGTGTCCTAAGATGAGCTCAATGAGAACAGAAATCTCATGTGGAACAAAAGGGTAAAAGCTCATTTGATTTTGATTTTCAGTACGAATACAAACTGTGAAAGCATGGCCTATCGATCCTTTAGACTTTCGGAATTTGAAGCTAGAGGTGTCAGAAAAGTTACCATAGGGATAACTGGCTTGTGGCAACCAAGCGTTCATAGCAACGTTGCTTTTGGATCGTTCGATGTCGGCTCTTCCTATCATTGTGAAGCAGAATTCACCAAGTGTTGGATTGTTCACCCATCAATAGGAAACGTGAGCTGGGTTTAGACCGTCGTGAGACAGGTTAGTTTTACCCTAATGATGAACCGCACCGCAATAGTAATTCAACTTAGTACGAGAGGAACCGTTGATTCACACAATTGGTCATCCCTCTTGGTTGAAAAGCCAGTGGCGCGAAGCTACCATGTGTTGAATTATGACTGAACGCCTCTAAGTCAAAATCCACGCTAGAATCGGTGCATGTCACTCTTCGACTATATCTTGACCTGCAGTAGGGGTGTCTCTTTGTCGCCCCCAGGGGCTCGTGTCATTTGCAAACTGCGATCATGAAGCATCTCGGTCGGGGCAGCTTTGAAGTTCAATTTCAAACGGTCGTTGAGAAGAATCCTTTGCAGATGACTTAAATATGCGACGGGGTATTGTAAGTGGCAGAGTGGCCTTGCTGCCACGATCCACTGAGATTCAGCCCTTGGTCGCCTCGATTCATAGCTTCGCTTTTGTCACTTTACTCAAAATTCGGACGACTATCCCCATTGCACCGTCGGTCCTTTTCATTCAAACGTCGTTTCTTTTGTTCGCATCTTCAAAAATGCATTTCTTGCTTGGGGGCGGGAAATTTGGGGTTTCCATGCCGCCGCTGCGAGAGGGGTTGCCAGTCTATGGAACTTGTGGTCGGTGGCATGGAAACCCCAAATTTCCATGTCACAGCATGGCGTAGAACCAGCCCAGGCCTGCAGAACTTTGGGTTTCCGCGTCCTCCCGCGCGCCCGAGGGAAAAATGATAGGGAAATTGGGGTTTCCATTTCGCGGCACATGACGGAGGGCTGCGCCCGAGCCCGGGAAACTTGGGGTTTCCATGTCCCGCCCCCCGACGAAAACCATGGGTTTCCATGTTTTTATGCCACACTGAAAACTTGGGATTTCCATGACGATGGAAACCGTCGCCCGAGTCTAGGGAATTAGTGGTGTTTCGAAACCGCGGATCCAAGCCTCTGGGAACTCTGGGTTTTTTTTTCCATGTCGCAGCGCATAAAAACCCGCTTCCATTTCGCCACACGACGGACAACCACCCCAATTTGGAGAAACTCGGGGTTTCCATTTCGTGGAACTGTGGAAAATTTCCCCAAGTCTGGGAAACCTGGGGTTCCCATGTCCCGCCGTGATGGAAACCGCAACCCCAGCACGGGGTACTTGGGGGTTCCATGCCACAGCGTGATAGAAACCGCTGCCCAAGTATGGGGAACTTCGAGTTTCCATGTCACGACGTGACGGAAACCGCCCGCGGAACTCGGGGGTTCCCATTTTTTGCGGCACAACGGATACCACCCAATTCCGGGAAACTCAGGGATTTCCACGTCCTGCCACGATAGAAACCGTGGCCTCGGTGCAGGGAGCTCAGGTTTCCATGTCGTGGTACGATGGAGAACCTCCCAAGCCTGCGAAACTTTGGGGCTTATGTTTCGTGGCACGAGGGAAACCGCCTAGTTCTAGGAACCTTGCGGTTTCCATCTCCCGCCCCGACGAAAACCGCACCCCTAGTGAGGGGAACTTGGGTTTCCATGTCACGGCATGACCGTAATCACCCAAGTTTACGGAACTCATCATTTTCGTCACACGGCATGGCGAAGAACCGCCCAAGCCTGGTGAACTTGGGGCTCCCATTTCACGGCGCGACGGAAACCGCTCCCCTGGTCCATCTCTGGAACTTGGGGTTTCCACGCCTCGTCACGGTGGAAGCCATCCAAATGTGGGGAATTTTGGGCTTTTTAAGGCCCGAATACTTCATGAGGCACGTTCGTGGTAACGGGCGCGCCCGTCGGGCGTTCGGGCGCCCTGCGACGTTACGGGCGAGTCATCGCACAGTAACCGCACGGGCGCGGGTGTGTGGCAGCGAGCGGCACAGGCGCGTCGCACATAGCCGGTGGTGGAATTGGAAAAAGTGACGTTACAGGTGAAATGTCATAGCATAGCCAGAGTCATAGAATCGACGCTCGAGTTGAGCGGCCGACGCTACACGAGTGGGCGGACAGCTGAACGATGGGGGTTGTCTCAGGACGACCGAGTGACCCACGACACACACATGATACGCGTATTAATACGGCGTGCGAATCATGGAGAAGTCATCCAACCAATGATCAAGCAAGCATCTGAGTGTGAGCGCATTGGAACACCACGAGCTAAGCCAACAGCTTGTTGGTGAAGGAAACATGGTGGCGGTGAACGCAGGGCGAGCGCTGGTCGAGCCAGGTTGTTGACGTGTAGGGTGTGCGGAATTCCTCCGCAGGGAATCCGCACCGCAGGATGGGTCGAGTCGGGTAGCGTGCGGGTCAAGTTGTGTGAAAGACGTGCTGGGCATGTGGAACTTCTTCGCAGGGCATCTGAAGTGCAAGGTCAGGTCGGGCAGGGCGTCCGCACGATCCGAGCTTCAGTTCAGAGGTCGTTCTGAAGGCATCGTGAGTCAGAATTGAGTGCTGAAAGTTGAAGTAGGTGCGTTTTGATGGGACAGAGCTAACCATATAGCTGGGGGAGCGGATTGGACAGACGGAGAGCTCGCGAGGAGGTTTGAAATCATTTGCAGTACCGACCCGAGTGACCCGGCAGCACTTGGGCAGTTTTATGCAGGATATTCCCAAGGTGAATTCTAGTGCTATAAATGATTGTTGTGGGCTAGTTAATGATTGTCAAGCATTGTAAGCTTGGAAAAAAAGTGACTTGCCTTTCCAAAGAACAAAGGGGGTCTTTTACTGGATTGGAACTTATAATCTATTTCGTATTTATGAAACATATTATCGGGAAGACCCATTATTAACTGGGAGTTGCCCCTCCCTTGTATGTATGGGCATACACTGTGGATGTGATGATGATGTTCATGTTTTCCGCACATTGAAAGAACATTTGATTAACTAATTTAACAAGTGTTGCTAAAGGCGTAGTCTACATACTTGAGTATTACTAAAAGGAGAAGTACGGTAGTGCCGCACCCCGTCTATAGCACGGTTGAAAGGTCACCGAAGGTCTAGGGGCGTGACAGGTTTCCTCGCCCCGCCGTGACGACAGTCGCCCAACTGTGCGAAATGTAAGGTTTCCATGTCCCTGCTCAATGGACACCGTCCAATTATACGCCTGCCGCGACGGAAACCGCCCCTGTAAGACCCACGAGCCGAGGACGACGACGGAAGGCGTTGGAAGCGTTCGGTGGACAGGCGACGAACGACGAAAACCACGACGGAAGGTTAGACGGGCGCGCCGACGGACGAAAACATCGTTCGGCTACTATGAAACGTTATCATGGTGACCGTGCGACGTTTAGGAGCGACGTGCATAAACGCGTCCAAAAATGGCCGTGTGTTGGCTTGGAGGTTTTATAGGCCGGCCGTGGTGGCAAGCCGACGTTAAGGAGGAAATGCCACGTCGTAACCAAGGCTTTATGGGCGTTTACTGGGTCGGCCTTATATGGGTCAAGCCCCACCCATGGAAGCAATGTGTGGGAAAAGGCACATACGAAAGGAGGACGTGCGATGGATGATAAAGGAAAGAAAGAAGGACATCAACATCTTGCTGATTCCACCATTGGAAAGCTAATGCTCGAGCTAGAGCGAAGGTCGAGGGTGGAGGGCGAAGCCGCAGCAGGGAAACGGAGTCTGGGTCGAGTCGGGTAAAAACCCGTTCGGCGTTCACCCGCAGGTCAAGTCGGGTTCCTTCTGTAGGGCGCGTGCGGTGCAGTGTTTAGTGCATGGTCGAGTCAGGTTCCTTCCGCAGGACGCGTGGAGAACAGTGTTCGTGGCAAAGCTGTGTCAGCCTGTTCGTGCAGTCATGTCGACGTTCTCCGGGACGGCTACAGTAATGCTGTTTGAAGGTGCAGTCTGCTCAAATAAGGTTAGGTTGGTCAAGCCAACACGTTCAGAAATGCGTGCAGATCAGACTGTGGATTCACAGGCGGAAATGTATTCAGTGGTGCCGAGGGGCGCCCGTGACCCGAGTGACCCACTCGAACTGGGGACCAGACAGATTTCTTTAAAATGTTCGAAAGGGAATTTGGGGTTCCTTTGGATTTTTTGCACTGGTTGGGAAGCTATTAAGGCTAGAACTAGGTACAAGTACATTTGGGCAAGAAGCAGATAAATGGTTTATGTGAGTTTTTGGTTGTATAGTTATTGCAGACAGACATATTTATCAAGCATGACATCGGGTAGATTCTATTAACGGGATTTGCCCTTCCCTGAATGTATGCGCTGTTCATGTGTGGTTTGATATTGATGTTTATTGCTGTTTTATTTCCACACAGGAGCACTTTGGAAGATTAATTAAACAAGTGTTGAGTTAGGCGTAGTCTACTTATTGAGTATTTTAAAAGAGAAAAATAAGGTAGTGCCGCACCCGTCTATAGAGTGGTTTGGAGACTACCACAGGTATAAGGGCGTGACAGTTGGTATTAGAGCTACATTTTTGTGGCTTTTTTATTATTATTATTGAGCAGGGATACTGTTGCAGTGTTGTAGGTGGTATTGAAGCTTGATGGATGAGTTTGTTTCGTTTGGAAATGAACTTCAATGAAATTAAAGAGAAGTCAAAGGAAGTGGAAAAGGAGTTTGATGAGGCGAGTCAGACTATTGATACATTATGCAAGAGGAGGACATATGGCATGAGAAAAGATGAAATGTTTTGACTTATGAAGAAAGTGAGAATTCTCTGAGCAGAAATGGAAAAGGTGGAAGAAGAGTGAAGGAAGTTACTTGATAAGCTTCTCAAGCTTAGAGACCTTGGAAAGATGAAGCATGGTGGCATGAAGCCAACTGTGGCCGAACCAAAGGATGTTGTAGATGTGATTGAAGTCAAGGAAGAAGCTGATGAACAAGTTGGACCAGGACCAAGCACATTACAAGCACTGATGGTGGACAATTCTCACAAGGATGTTGCAGATGTGGTAGAAGTCGAGGACGAACTTGATGAACATGTTGGACCAGGGCCAAGCACATCGCAAGCATCGGCGATGGATGATTCTAGGGAGGATGTTGAGGATGCGGATATGATCGAGGAAGAACTCGTGGAACAAGTTGAACCTGGACCAAGCACATTGCAGGCATTGGGGGATGAACCACATGAAAATGTTGCATAAGTGACAATGATCGAGGAGGAACTTTATGAGCAGGCGGTACCAGGATCGAAAGCATTGCAGACATTGATGAGGATGGAGGACACTCGCTTAGAGATTCTTCATGAAGACATGGCTCGTGTTTCAATTGAGCATTTGGGAGATGGACCATATGCAGGGATGGGAAAGAAGATGACTTCTTTTCCGATACCATGGAGGACCTTTCCTCGAATGACTATGATGGAACCTTGTACATTGGAGAAGCAAGGGGAGCATTTCTTGTTGTAGGCCTTGATAGGAAAATTTGTGACCTCGCTCTAGTAGGTTCAAATTCCCATGACAAGGGTGGAACTTAATGATCTCTGTGATAGATACGGGTCATGCTTAGCCACATGGAAACTGGCTAGGTGCCCGGAGTGACTCATGGACTGCCTTGGTGGTAGGGCACATTGTCTGGGTAGACTTCTTCATGGCTTACAACCAAGAAGGAACTCTTGGTGCACCTTTAGCCGGGGAGAAGCCTTGGAGGAAGTACCCATGATGATGATGGTAGAAGTGATCGAGGGCACTTAACCTGTACACTATACACATGATGGTGACTAGGGTTGAGGAGAGTCTACTCTTGATGGACACATGGACAACCAAAGTCATGTACATTGACACAAGGGCATGGCAGGACATTATGTGGAGACATTATGCAGGTGCACTTACTGGGTGCCCACTTATGAGCATCATGGAGGAGTGTCAAGAAGGAATATGCTGAGCATGATCGATTATTGGTGCTACATGGAGATCTTTTATAGATGGGCTGATGGACTTTGTTCACTTTGAGCAACAAGACATTGGTTGGATGAGCAGCCTACGAGCACATTCATATGACTTGCAGGGTGAGAACAACTTGTGGTGGCACTCGTGGGCAATACAAGCATGCTTGCCAACGCTTTGGATAGGATGATGCGTGGGGGTTCATGATGGAGTTTCATTCATTGGAGGCTTCATACTACAATGATCTTGCAGTATCTGGTTCACTGAGGAACTGAGATCGAGACTGGTCTGGATTTTGATGCACTATGGGATGCATACCTTCGAGCAGGGAAACGCGTTCGGTCGGGTCGGGTCGCGTGAGGGCGCCCAAGGAAACGCGTTCGGGTCGGGTCGTGTGAGGGCGGCCGTATAAAAAATGCTAAGTTGTGACCGCCCGCGTGCCTTGTGCACGTTCGCACGGCCAGTTTCCGATTTGCTCCCTTGTGCCTTCGTTCGGGCGGGTCGGGTCGGGTCGTGCCGTGCGAGGGGGGGCCGTATAAAAAATGCTAAGTTGTGACTGCTTGTGTGCCTTGTGCACGTTCGTGCGACCCGTTTTCCGTTTGCTCCCTTGTGCCTTCGTTCGGGCGGGTCGGGTCGTGCCGTGTGAGGGCGCCCAAGGAAACGTGTTCGGGTCGGGTTGTGTGAGGGAGGCCGTATAAAAAATGCTAAGTTGTGACCGCCCCTGTGCCTTGTGCACGTTCGTGCGACCCGATCGCCGTTTGCTCCTTTGTGCCTTCATTAGGGCGGGTCAGGTCGTGCCGTGTGAGGGCGCCCAAGGAAACGCGTTCGGGTCGGGTCGTGTGAGGGAGGCCGTATCGAAAATGCTAAGTTGTGACCGCCCGTGTGCCTAGTTGTCACGCCCCTATACCTTCGGTGTCTTTCAACCACGCTATAGACGGGTGCGGCACTACCGTACTTTTTTCTTTTTTCCAAATACTCAAGTATATAGACTACGCCTTTAGCAACACTTGTTAGTTATTAACCAAAGGTTCTCTAGATATGCGGAAATAAATGTAAACATCATTATCAATCCACAAGTACGCTCATACATACAAGGGAGGGGCAATTCCCTGTTAATAATGAGTCCGACCGATAATACGTTTCATAAATATGAAATAATAAGTTCCAATCCAGCAGAAGCCACTTCTACTCCTTGCCAAGGAAAGTTAGCCTTTTGACCAAGCTCTAAGGCTTTTCAACCATCAAAATAGCCTATAGCAATCATTTACAATCATCAGAATTCACCTTGGGAATATCCTGCACAAAACTGCCCAAGTGCTGTCGGGTCACTCAAATCGGCACTACAAATCAGTTTAGACCATCCCTCAAGCTCCCTGTGTGTCCAATATGCTTCCCAACTATACGGTTAGATGCGGCCCATCAATACGCACATTCTGCAATTTACGGCACTCAATTCCGACTCCGGACGCTCCCGGAATGGCTTCCGCACTGTCGTGCAGTTCGTGCAGAGGCGCCCAGTCGTGGGTCACCCGACTCGCCCAGCCAAATGCGTTTGAGTCAGGTCGAGCACGCCGGGTGAGGGCGCCGGGCCAAAGGCATTTGGGTCAGGTCGAGCACGCCGGGCCAAACGCGTTCGGGTCGGGTCTGGTGCGCCATGTCGCACCGGGTGAGGGCGCCCGGCCAAACGCGTTCGGGTCGAGTCGTTTGGGCCGAGGGCACCCGTATCATATTTGCTAAGTTGTGACCGCCCGGGTGCCTTGTACACGTCCGAGCGGCCCGTTTTCCGTTTGCTCCCATGTGCGTCCGTTCAGTCGAGCGGGCCGTGTGGCACTAGGTGAGGGCGTCCGTGTCAGATTTGCTAAACTGTGACCGCCCGGGTGTCTTGTGCACGTCCGGGCTGCCCATTTGCTGTTTGCTCCCATGTGCGTCCGTTTGGTCGGGTCGTTTGGTCATGCCGGGTGAGGGCGTCCGTTCGGGTCGGGTCGTTTGGTCGTGCCGGGTGAGGGCATCCGTTCGGGTCGGGTCGGGTCGTTTGGCCCAAGGGCGTCCATTCGGGTCGGGTTGGGTCGTTTGGCCCAAGGGCATCTGTTGGGGTCGGGTCATTTGGTCGTGCTGGGTGAGGGCGTCCGTTCGGGTCGGGTCGGGTCGTTTGGCCCGAGGGCATCCGTTCGGGTGGGCGTGCCGGGTGAGGGCGTCCGTTCGGGTCGGGTCGGGTCGTTTGGCCCAAGGGCGTCCATTCGGGTGGGCGTGCCGGGTGAGGGTGTCCGTTCGGGTCGGGTCGGGTCGTTTGGCCCGAGGGCGTTCGTTCGAGTGGGCGTGCCAGGTGAGGGCGTCCGTTCGGGTCGGGTCAGGTCGTTTGGCCCGAGGGCATCCATTTGGGTGGTTGTGTCGGGTGAGGTCGTCCGTTCGGGTCGGGTCGGGTCATTTGGCCCAAGGGCATCCGTTTTGGTGGGCGTGCCAGGTGAGGGCATCTGTTTGGGTCGGGTCGTTTGGCCCGAAGGCGTCCATTTGGGTGGGCGTGCCGGGTGAGGGCATCCATTCGGGTCCGGTCGTTCGGTCGTGCTGGGTGAGGGTGTCCATTCGGGTCGGGTCGTTTGGTCGTGCCGGGTGAGGGTGTCCGTTCGGGTCGGGTCGGGTCGTTTGGCCCGAGGGCGCCCATGTCAGATTTGCTAAGTCGTGATCGCCCGGGTTCCTTGTGCACATTCGGGCGGCCTGTTTGCCATTTGCTCCCATGTGCGTCCGTTTGGTCGGGTCGTTTGAACGTGTCAGGTGAGGGCATCCGTTCGGGTCGGGTCGTTAGGTCGTGCCGGGTGAGGGCGTCCGTTCGGGTCGGGTCGTTCGGTCGTGCCGGGTGAGGGCGTATGTTCGGGTTGGGTCGTTCGGTCGTGCCGGGTGAGGGCGTCAGTTCGGGTCGGGTCGGGTCGTTTGGCCCGAGGGCGCCCGTGTCAGATTTGCTAAGTCGTGACCGCTCGGGTGCCTTGTGCATGTCCGGGCAGCCCGTTTGTCGTTTGTTCCCATGTGCGTCCGTTTGGTGGGGTTGTTTGGTCGTGCCGGGTGAGGGCGTCCCTTCAGTTCGGGTAGTTCGGTCGTGCCGGGTGAGGGCGTCTGTTTGGGTCGGGTTGTTCGGTCGTGCCGGGTGAGGGCGTCCATTCGGGTCGGGTCCGGTCGGGTCGTTCGGTCGCGCCGTGTGAGGGCGTCCATTCGGGTCGGGTCGGGTCATTTGGCCCGAGGGCGCCCGTGTTAGATTTGCTACGTTGTGACCGCCCGGGTGCCTTGTGCATGTCCGAGCGGCCCATTTGTCGTTTGCTCCCATGTGCGTCCGTTTGGTCGGGCCTGCCGTGTCGCGCCAGGTGAGGGTGTCTGTTTGGGTCGGGTCGTTTGTTCGTGCCGTGTGAGGGCGTCCGTTCGGGTCGGTTCGGGTCGTTTGGCCGAAAGGCGTCTGTTCGAGTGGGCATGCCGGGCGAGGGAGTCCATTCGGGTCGGGTCAGGTCGTTTGGCCCGACGGCGCCCGTGTCAGATTTGCTAAGTTGTGACCGCCCAGGTGCCTTGTGCACGTCCGGGCGGCCCGTTTGCTGTTTGCTCCCATGTGCGTCCGTTCGGGTCGGGTCGTTTGGTCGTGCCGGGTGAGGGCGTCCGTTCGGGTCGGGTCGTTTGGTCGTGCGGCATGAAGGCGTCCGTTCGGGTGGGCGTGCCGGTCGAGGGCGTCCATTTGGGTCGTTTCGCCCGAGGGTGCCCGTGTCAGATTTGCTAAGTTGTGACCGCCCGGGTGCCTTGTGCATGTACAGGAGGCCTGTTTTCCGTTTGCTCCCATGTGCGTCCGTTTGGTCGGGCGTGCCGTGTCGCGCCGGGTGAGGGCGTTCGTTCGGGTTGGCGTGCCGGGTGAGGGCCTCCATTCAGGTCGGGTGGTTTGGCCCGAGGGCGCCCGTGTCAGATTTGCTAAGTTGTGACCGCCTTGGTGCCTTGTGCACATCCGGGTGGCCCGTTTGTCGTTTGCTCCCATGTGCGTCCGTTCGGGTGGGTGCGTCATGTCGTGCCGGGTCAGGGCGTCTGTTTGGGTCGGGTCGTTTGGTCTGAGGGCGCCCGTGTCAGATTTGCTAAGTTGTGACCACACGGGTGCCTTGTGCACGTCCGTGCAGCCCATTTTCTGTTTGCTCCCATGTGCGTCCTTTTGGGTCGGGTCATTTGGTCGTGCCGGGTGAGGGCGTCCGTTCGGGTCGGGTCCTTTGGTCGTGCCGGGTGAGGTCGTCCGTTCGGGTCAGGTGGTTTGGCCCGAGGGCACCCATGTTAGATTTGCTAAGTTGTGACCGCCAGGGTGCCTTGTGCATGTCTGGGTGGCCCTTTTTCCGTTTGCTCCCATGTGCGTCCGTTCCAGTGGGCGCGCCGTGTCGTGCCGGGTGAGGGCGTCCGTTCGAGTCGGGTCGTTCGGCCCGAGGGTGCCCATGTCAGATTTGCTAAGTTGTGACCGCCCGAATGCCTTGTGCATGTCTGGGCAGCCCGTTTGTCGTTTGCTCCCATGTGCGTCCGTTCGGGTGGGCGCGCCGTGTCGTGCCGGGTGATGGCGTCCGTTCGGGTCGGGTCGTTTGGTCGTGTCAGGTGAGGTCATCCGTTCGCGTCGGATCGTTTGGCCCGAGTGCGCCCATGTTAGATTTGCTAAGTTGTGACCACCCGGGTGCCTTTTGCACGTCCGGGCGACCCGTTTGCCATTTTCTCCTATGTGCGTCCGCTCGGGTGGGCGCGCCGTGTCGTGCCGGGTGAGGGCGTCCATTCGGGTCGGGTCGTTTGGCCTGAGGGCGCCCGTGTCAGATTTGCTAAGTTGTGATCACCCGGGTGCCTTGTGCACGTCCAGGCAGTTTTTTTGTCGTTTGCTCCCATGTGCGTCCGTTCGGGTCGGGCATGTCGTGTCGCGCCGGGTGATGGCGTTCGTTCGGGTGGGCGTGCCGGGTGAGGGCGTCCGTTCGGGTCGGGTCGTTTGGCCCGAGGACGCCCATGGAAGATTTGCTAAGTTGCGACCGCTCGGGTGCCTTGTGCACGTCCAGGCGGCCCGTTTGCCATTTTCTCCCATGTGTGTCCATTCGGGTGGGTGCGCCGTGTCGTGCCGGGTGAGGGTGTCTGTTCGGGTCGGGTCGTTTAGTCGTGCTGGGTGAGGTCGTCCGTTCGGGTCGGGTCGTTTGGCCCGAGGGCACCCGTGCCATATTTGCTAAGTTGTGACCGCCCGGGTGCCTTGTGCACATCCGGGCGGCCCATTTTCCATTTGCTCCCATGTCCGTCCGTTCGGGCGGGCGCTCTGTGTCGCCCCGGGTGAGGGCGCATGGACGAGGGCGTTCTGGTCGCCCCGTTTTGTCCGAGGGTGCGCTTATCAGATTTGATTTTCGTGTGAAAGGTGGGTTGGTAATTGAGTTTTTTTGTTCGGTTGTGCCTGAAGAATGGCCTTGGGTCATTTTTAGGGTCGTCGACTTTCTTCTCTCCATCACCACTTGGTAGCATATGAGTGTTAATGTTGGCCATGCTCGTCCTTGGAGGCATGTTTGAACAATCTCTCCTGTCCCCTCGGTTTTCTAGCATTTGGATGGGGTTGTTGTGTGTGGCTCCTTGAGATGACTAGCCGCCTGTTGGCTTTGTTGAAATCGGCTCTCCGGTAACTCTCTCTCGTGCCCCTTGGTCACACGTTTGCTCTGTTGAAATCAGCGTTTTGCTATGTCGCTCGTTGGCTCCATCGATGTCGGCTCTTCGCTATATTGTTCTTCTCCTCCCTTTTTGCTTACTTGTGGGGGGAGGGGTTGGATTTTCGTGTGAAAGGTGGGTTGGTAATTGAGTTTTTTGTTCGGGTGTGCCTGAAGAGTGGCCTTGGGTCATTTGTAGGGTCGTCGACTCTCATCTTCTCTCCATCCCCACTCGGTAGCACATGAGCGATAATGTTGGCCATGCTTGTCCTGGGAGGCATATGTGAAAAGAGTTACCCTTTCGCTCTGTGTTCTCAGAGTTGGATGAGGTCGCTCTATGTGGCTCCTTGAGACAACTGGACGGTCGCCTATGTCGCTCTCGTGCCCCTTGCTCGCTTGTTGGCTCCATCGATGTTGGCTCTTCGCTATATTGTTCACCTCCTCCCTTTTTGGTGGGTTGGAGAGGTGTGCTTTTGTCTCGTTGGCTTCGTGAAATCGGCTCCTCGCTATATTGTTCACCTCCTCCCCTTTGTGGGGAGGGGTTCTTTCTTTAAGTGTGAAAGGTGGGTTGGTAATTGAGTTGCTTCGTCGGTCCCTAAGGAATGGCCTTGGGTCAGTAGGGTGGGTGACATTCATATTCTCTCCATCCCCACCTCTGTGAGCACATGAGCTGTGAATAATGTTGGCCATGCTTGTCCCGGGAGGCATATGTGAAAAGAGTTACCTTTTCACTTTGTGTTCTTAGAGTTGGATGAGATTGTTGTGTGTGGCTCCTTGAGACAACTAGTCAGTCACCTATGTCACTCTCGTGCCCCTTCATCGCTCGTTAGCTTTGTTAAAATTTGCTCTTCACTATATTGTTCACCTCCTCCCTTTCTGGTGGGTGGGAGAGCTAGGATTTTCTCTCATTGGCTTCGTGAAATTGGCTCTTTGCTATATTGTTCACCTCCTCCCCTTTTGGTGGGGGGGGGGGGGTTGGATTTTAGTGTGAAAGGTGGGTTGATAATTGAGTTTCTTGTTCAGGTGTGCCTAAAGAATGACCTTGGGTCATCTGTAGGGTGGTCGACATTCATATTCTCTTCATCCCCACTCGGTATCACATGAGCGATAATGTTGGCCATGCTCGTCCTTGGAGGCATATGTGAAAAGAGTTACCCTTCGCTCCGTGTTCTCGCAGTCAGATGAGGTCGCTCTATAGGCTCCTTGAGACAACTGGGCCCGCCGCCTATGTCGCTCTCGTGGCCCCCGTCGCTTCGTCGGCTCCGTCGATGCTGGCTCTTCATTATATCGTTCACCTCCTCCCTTTTCGTGGGTTTCTGGAAGAGGTGGGCTTTGTCTCATTAGCTTCGTGAAATCGCGCTCCGTCATATTGTTCATCTCCTCCCTTTTTGCTTGTGGGGGGAGGGGTTGGATTTTCGTGTGAAAGGTGTGTTGGTGATTGAGTTGTTTGTTTGGGTGTGCCTGAAGAATGGCCTTGGGTCATTTTTAGGGTTGTCGACTCTCATCTTCTCTCCATCCCCACTCGGTAGCGCATGAGTGGTAATGTTGGCCATGCTTGTCCTGGGAGGCATATGTGAAAGGAGTTGCCCTTCCTCTCTGTGTTCTCAGAGTTGGATGATGTCGCTCTGTGTGGCTCCTTGAGACAACTGGCCGGTCGCCTATGTTTCTCTCGTGCCCCTTGCTTGCTCGCTAGCTCCGTCAATGTTGGCTCTTCGCTATATTGTTCACCTCCTCCCTTTTTGGTGGGTTGGAGAGGTGTGCTTTTGTTTCGTTGGCTTCGTGAAATCGGCTCCTCGCTATATTGTTCACCTCCTCCCCTTTTGGTGGGAGGAGGGGTTGGATTTTCATGTGAAAGGTGGGTTGGGTAACCGAGTTGCTCGTTCGGGTGGTGCCTCGAAGAATGGCCTTGGGTCATTTGTAGGGTGGTCGACATTCATATTCTCTCCATCCCCACTCGCAGAAATATCGTGAGCGTAATGTTGGCCATGCTTTTCCTAGAGGCATATGTGAAAAGAGTTACCCCTTTCGCTCTGTGTTCTCAGAGTTGGATGAGGTCACTGTGTGTGGCTCCTTGAGACAACTGGCCGGTCGTCTATGTAGCTCTCGTGCCCCTTGCTCGCTCGTTGGCTCCGTCGATGTTGGCTCTTCGCTATATTGTTCACCTACTCCCTTTTTGGTGGGTTGGGGAGGTGGTCTTTTGTCTCGTTGGCTTCATGAAATCGGCTCCTCGCTATATTGTTCACCTCCTCCCCTTTGGTGGGGAGGGGTTGGATTTTCGTGTGAAAGGTGGGTTGGTAATCGAGTTTCGTTCGAGTGTGCCTGAAGAATGGCCTTGGGTCATTTGTAGGATGGTCGACATTCATATTCTCTCCATCCCCACTCGGTAGCACATGAGCGGTAATGTTGGCCATGCTCGTCCTTGGAGGCATATGTGAACAACTCCCCCTTCGCTCCGTGTTCTTGGAATTGGATGGGCTTTTGTGTGTGGCTCCTTGAGATGACTGTCCTCTTCATTGTTTGGCTCTTTATGGTGCCGGTTTCTTGTGCTTGTACTCTTTCTATTGCCAGCACTGTGGGTTGAGATGCATACGTTTAAGAGGAATGCGGAGGGATTTTGGTTGTAAGCTACCCCTCTTGCATGCTTTTTCCATTGGGCGATGTGAGGAGCGAGGTTCTCCTTGTTGTAAAATTAAGTTTTGGAATTCCTTTCAGAGTGCGCGTCATTTGTCCCTGCGTTGGCTTTGAGGTCTTGATAGATGTGGTGGCCCATATGTTTGCTCGAGTGGTCGGCTTTTCCCTTGCATATTACGTGCATCGTAGGATTATGTGGCTTGGAATGTTGAGACACAAGGTGATGGGCATTTCTTGTTTTGTTGAATGCTCATGTGATTGTGGTCCAACAAGGATGTGGTCCTCTGTGTGGAGGTGGCTGCAGGTGAGAAGTTTTCATTGTCTAGTTGGTAAGTCGGTAGGGAAATCTCCTAGGTTGCTTGTATGCAGGGTGTGTGGGGTGCGGGGCTGCCTGATCCCTCCTCCTGTTTGAATATGTTCATGCCTTTTGTAGAAAGCCTCTTTATATGCATTTATTTTCTTCCTCTGCCTTGGCATTGAGGTTGCCCCAGGCGATCAAGCGATCGAGGTCCACCGTTGCTGCTGTCCGGGTGGACTCCTAGGAGGTTTCGGTGTGGGGTGGGGAGGGTTGGAGGAGGGAATTTTTAAGGGAGGTTGCAGGAACGGTCATTCTTGTTTTATTTCCATCCTTTTGCATCGACGGTGCCATAGGAAATCAAACGATCGAGGTCCACTGTTGCTACTGACCGGGTGGACTCCTAGGTGGCCTTGGTGCGGGGCGGGGAGGTTCGGGGTGGCATTTCTAATAGAGGTTGTCGACTTGGTCATTCTCCTTCTACTTCCTTCTTTTTTCTTTGCAGTGAGGTTGCCGTAGGCGATCAAGTGATCGAGGTCCGCTATTGCTGCTGTCCGGGTGGACTCCTAGGTGGCCTCGCTGCTGGGCGGGAAGGGTTGCAGCGAATTTTTAAGAGACGTCATGGGGTCGGTTGTTCTCCCTTTATTTACTTACTTTGATTTCGCATCGAGGTCACCGCAGGTGATCAGGTGATCGAGGTCCATCGTTGCTGCTGTCCAGGTGGACTCCTAGGTGGCCTTGTGTCACGCCCCTACACCTCGGGTGTCTTCCAACCACGTCTTGTAGGCAGGTGCGGCACTGCCGTACTTTTTCTTTTTCTAAATACTCAAGTACCCAGACTACGCCTTTAGCAACATTTGTTAGTTATTAGAAAATTTTCTTTCAATATGTGGAAATAAACATAAACATCAATATCAAACCACATGTACGCCCATACATACACGGGAGGGGCAACTCCCTGTTAAAATAAGTCTGCCCGGATAATATGTTTCATAAAAATACAAGTTACAACAGTCAATCCAGCAAGAACCACTCCTGCTCCTTGACAAGGCTATTTGCCTCTTGGCCAAGTTCTAAGACTTTCCAATCCTCAAACTAGCTTACAACAGTCATGTACCAACATCAAAGTTTACCGTTGGAAGTTCTGCCCAAAACTGCCCAAGTGCTGGTCACTCGGGTCACCCAGCCGTTGCTCCAAATTAGTGCAGAGTGTTTTATAAGCTGACCATGTGTCCAATCCATCCCTCACCCATATGGTTGGATGCATCTCGGAATTACACACCTTCTGGTTTTTACGGCACCTCAATCCGACACCCAACGCTCCCGGAATCACAATTTTAGTGCTGGGTCGTTGCCGTTGCTCGGCGCCCAGACTCGACCGGACTCGACCCGCCGTTCAGAGGTGCCCGCCTAGACCCAATCCGAACTAACCTGCGGTGCGGTTGGAGTGGTCTGCGGTGCGCTCGCCCAGCTCGACCCGACTCGACCCGACTCCCGTTTGCTGTCGTTACGCCTTCGACCAACGAGTTATTGGACTCGTTGTTGCACCCTTGGTTGTTCGTTGTTGCTTGATCATTTTTGTTGATGCGTCCAATCTCCCAATACTTGCCAATATATACAAACACATAGTGGAGTGTGGGGTGCTCAGCCAACCCGAGCTGACCCCCACGTTTGGTCTTTCGCCCACGAAGCGTCGCGACGGCCGTGCCCAACACGTCGGCCGACCCACCGACTCGCCCGTCGGCTAGCTAGCCCAAGGGGCGCTCCGTTGTGGTATAAACACACCTCGCCAATGCCGTGTTGACTTGAATCGACGCGCCTCTCCTCCAACTCACCCTCGTGACTCGCCTCGCTACACCCACGCGCCCGTGACTCTCCAACGGTGCAACGTGCGCCCGTTACGTCGCACGGTGCCCGAACTCGTCCAAATGCCCAACCGGCGTGCTCGTTCCACCGAAAGCGCCCATGAAGTCTTGGGGCCTTACATCCTCCTCCACTTCAAAGCATTGTTGTCCCTTGACAACATCATCCCATCGTTGCACGGTCCATCACAACGCCATGTGTGAAATATCGTTGCAACTGCCATCAAAGTTTCGTTGCACGAACTATCGTTGCACCCATGTGCACGGTATCGTCGCAACTATCGTCGCAGTATTTTCATGCCCCTACACCTCAGATGTCTTCCAACCACGTCTTGTAGGCAGGTGCGACACTCCCGTACTTTTTCTTTTTCTAAATACTCAAGTACCCAGACTACGCCTTTAGCAACATTCGTTAGTTATTAGAAAATGTTCTTTCAATATGCGGAAATAAACATAAACATCAATATCAAACCACATGTACGCCCATACATACATGGGAGGGGCAACTCCCTGTTAAAATGAGTCCGCCCGGAT
>JAXQQM020068776.1:72500-77509 GCA_034641835.2 Pinus albicaulis
TTTTGTATGGGGTTCGGAAGCTCGTTGCTCGGGAGCCCCCTCTCCAACGGTCCGTTCGACGGGGCATGGTTGCTGCAGTCGAGGTGCTTGGGAAACACGATGGAAAAATTCAAACTCGTTCGTAGTGGCGGTGCTTGGTCCTTTGTTCATTGGAAGATGTGGGCCTCCATACTTGGTTCTCTCCAAAAGGCGGTGGCGATGGTTTAGGTGTTTGCTTGGGCGAGCCTTTTTGTTGGTGGTTGGGTCAAGGGAGTGGTTGCACGTGCGCTTCCTACCTCAACCCTTTCGCGAGGGGAAAATTTTGGGGTGGGGTGAAATATGGGATGGATGAAGAGCGGAGAAATCCGTTGGGCTGGCCACCCTAGTCCTCTCGACTGTTCCTTGACATGCCCTCACGGAAGGGTTGGGTCTAGGTAGTGAAATAGCCCTCCCTTGGTTCGAGCTCCATCAAAATTGAAAGTTTCCTCATCAATGGGCACGAGGTAGCATTCTTTTCTCGTCCCCCTTTGGTGTTTAGGGAATTCCTCATCCTTTCTTGAGCCACTCCCCCTTCCAAGGAAAAGTAGGAAGCAGGTTATGTCCTAGTCCTCACCATTTGGATTGTGGGTTTTTTTGCGCGACTTGGTCATTTCTTGGATGTGTCGATTGTTGCAATAGCGTTGTGTTGTGCGCTTTGGGGGCTTCCCTCTTTTTAGGTTGTGACGTTTCACCGCCGAAGTATTTGTGGCCCTAGGCTTTATCCAACATTGAGTGTCAGCCTGCGATAACACCTCTTTGGAGTTTCGGTTGTTCGGGCCCCCTTGAATTTTTGGCTAGAAAGGTTTTCGGGTGTCTTGTACACGGAGGGGTGCAATAGCGGGCTGGGTCTGCTATTAGTGCATTTTTTGTCTGAAGCCTTATGTGGGTTGGGGGGTCGTTTACCTCTCAGTGGTAACGTGCTCTAGGCACTTGTCTCGTCGGGTCCCTCGGCTTTTCTAGTGGTCAAGTTTAGGTTGTGGCTTGTCTCTGCTTGGTTGTTTGATTGCCGCTTGTTATGTCGTGTAGATAGAAAGGATGTTGCGTCGCAATGTAGTATGTGGAAGGGTGTGAAAACGTGGGATGCTTTTGATTGGGTGCCTTGTTTTCCTTCTTTTTGGTTAAGCCAACGTCCCCTCGTGTGGCGGTGGCCCTCTGTTTTTCTAGCTAGCGTTGCTTGAAATTTGGCCCCCTTTCTCTCAAATTGGATTTTTGTCACGAGTGGTATGGTGGGTAATGCTTGGTTTTTCTTTCTTTCCTGTCATCATTTTCTTCCCTTCCGGTCCCCAGCTTTATGGAGAAAAGCAAGAATTGTTGTGGGTCGGTGTCGGAGAAGGATGAAAAGCAGTGCAAACTCTCGGGTTGGCCACCCTAGTCCTTCTCGGTCGTCATTCCTTGTAGTTCCCCCCTTTTTTGCTAAGGCACAGGGCTTGGAAAATATTGTACTGTGTTTGAACCTCCCCTTGTGATTTGTTTTGTTCCCCCTAGCTTTATGGAGAAAAGGTGGGATTGCCGTGGATTTTGACGTTTTCGGAAGGATGAAAAAGCAGTGCGAGTTCCTGCTGGGGTGGCCGCCCTAGTCCTTCTCGGTCATCAATCTGTGAATTTCCCACCTTTTTGCGAGGGCACGGGGCCTTGAAAGCCTATTTTGTGTTTGAGCCTCGGCCATGTTTTGGTTCTCTTTTTGGGTTTCTTTTTTCTCTTCCTCCTTTTGGCCCCTAGATTTATGGAGAAAAGGGTGAATCGTTGAGGATTGGCATTCGCGAAGGATGAAAGGCAGTGTGAGCTCCAGGGTTGGCCACCCTAGTCCTTCCCGATTGTCGTTCCTTGCAATTCCCCCCCTTTTGCGAGGGCGCGGGGCTCTCTAAGTGTTTGTTATCTGTTTGGGCCTCCTCCTTTGAGTGGGTGGACAATTTTGTTTCTCTTTCTTTCATGTGTTTTTCTTACTTTCCTCGTTCCGACCCCCATATTTACGGAGAAAAAAGGGGGAGTTGTAGTGGGCTTGATGTTCGTGAAGGATGAAAAGAAGTGCGAATTTCAGGGTGGCCACCCTAGTCCTTCTCGGTCATCGTTCTTCACAATTCTACCCTTTTTGAAAAGGCACGGGGTTTGGACAATAGCTCTTCTTTCTTGTTCGAGCCCCTTCCCTTTGGTGAGTGGGTTATGGAGTACGATTGTCTTGAGGGGGAAGGGGGCTTGTTGCGATGCATTGTACGTTGGGTTGGCTTTTAGCCATTTCTCGTGGGGGTGCGATATTTTGGTAACACACGGAAACGACTCTCGTCAATGGATATCTTGGCTCTTGTTACGATGAAGAACGTAGTGAAATGTGATACTTAGTGTGAATTGCAGAATCCTGTGAATCATCGAGTTTTTGAATGCAATTTGCACCCGAGGCTTCGGTCGAGGGCACGTCTATCTGGGCGTCGCATCCCAATCAAACGCGCTCCTTGCAATATGCTAGGGAGCAGTGGAGGTGGTCGTCCATGCCCAATGCGGTGCAGTTGGCTGAAATGTGGCAGGCGATGTTTCGTGGTGTGCGTCGGCAAGCGGTGATCTTGTCCCCTTGGTTGGGCAGTTGGCAGTAGCCGATGCGGGCTCTATGTGGCATCCCTAGAACTTGCTTTGATCTCTCTTGTCCTCCCATTGGGTAGGGTGGATTTAGCTCCAACTTGCGACCTTAGCTCAGGCGAGAACACCCGCTGAGTTTAAGCATATAATTAAGCGGAGGAAAAGGAACTTACAAGGATTCCCCTAGTAGCGGCGAGCGAACCGGGAAGAGCCCAGTATGAAAATCGGGTGGCAACAACGCCTGAATTGTAGTCTGTAGAAGCGTCCTCAGCAGCGGACCCAGGCCAAGTCCCTTGGAAGGGGGCGCCTGAGAGGGGGACAGCCCCGTTGGGCTGGGACCCTGCCGCATCACGAGGCGTTGTCGACGAGTCGGGTTGTTTGGGAATGCAGCCCTAATTGGGTGGTAAATTCCATCCAAGGCTAAATATGGGCGAGAGACCGATAGCGAAAGAGTATCGTGAGGGAAAGATGAAAAGGACTTTGAAAAGAGAGTTAAAGAGTGCTTGAAATTGCCAGGAGGGAAGCGGATGGAGGCTGTCAATGCGTCTCGGTCAGATGTGGAACGGCTCAGGCTGGTCCGCCGCTCGACTTGAGGTGCAAACCAACACTGGCTGTTGCATCGTCACAAGCGCGGGTGGAGTACCGCCTATCGGTTTGCTGGTGCAGTGGTTGAGGGATGAAGCACACGCCCTTATGGTAGGCCATGTGCACCTACGCGCTCGTGGTGTTGGTTGGCGAGCTTTCCATTTGGCCCGTCTTGAAACATGGACTAAGGAGTCTAACATGTGTGCGAGTCGGCGGGTTTGAAAACCTGCGAGGTGCAAGGAAGCTAACGGGCGAGATCCCCTCTTTGCAGGGGGTGCATTGTCGACCGACCTTGAGCTTATGCGAAGGGTTCGAGTGTGAGCACACCTGTTGGGACTCGAAAGATGGTGAACTATGCCTGAGCAGGGCGAAGCCAGAGGAAACTCTGGTGGAGGCTCGTAGTGATACTGACGTGCAAATCGTTCATCTGACTTGGGTATAGGAGCGAAACACTAATCAAACCATCTAGTAGCTGGTTTCCTCCGAAGTTTCCCTCAGGATAGCTGGAGCTCACGCGCGAGTTTTATCGGGTAAAGCAAATGATTAGAGGCATCGGGGGCGTAACGCCCTCGACCTATTCTCAAACTTTAAATAGGTAAGAGGGTGTCGCTGCTCCATTGAGCCGTGCCATGGAATCGAGAGCTCCAAGTGGGCCATTTTGTGGGATGACCTGAAAGTTGAGTTACGGTGCCGAATTACGCACTAACCTAGATCCCACAAAGGGTGTTGGTTGATTAAGACAGTAGGACAGTGGTCATGGAAGTCGAAATCTGCTAAGGAGTGTGTAACAACTCACCTGTCGAATCAACTAGCCCCGAAAATGGATGGCGCTAAAGCGCGCAACCTATACTCGACCGATGGAGCAATTGCCTAGCTTCGATGAGTAGGAGGACGCGGGGGTTGTTGAGAAACCTCGGGCGTGAGCTTGGGTGGATCGGCCCCCGGTGCAGATCTTGGTGGTAGTAGCAAATATTCAAATGAGAACTTTGAAGACTGAAGTGGGGAAAGGTTCCATGAGAACAGCACTTGGACATGGGTTAGTCGATCCTAAGAGATGGGGAAGCCTTGTATCAAGGGTGCACTCTGCACGAGCATCGAAAGGGAATCGGGTTAATATTCCTGAACCGGGACATGGTGGCGGGCGGCAACGTTAGGAAATCCGGAGACGTCGTCGGGGGCCCCAGCAAGAGTTATCTTTTCTTTTTAACAGCTTTCCCACCATGGAATCGGTTCACCTAGAGATAGGGTCCAGCAGATGGAAGAGCACCGCACGTCTTGCGGTGTCCGGTGCACCCTCAGCGGCCCTTGAAAATCTGGAGGACCGAGTACCGTTCATGCCCGGTCGTACTCATAACTGCATCAGGTCTCCAAGGTGAACATCCTCTGGTCAATAGAACAATGTAGGTAAGGGAAGTCGGAAAAATGGATCCATAACTTCAGGAAAAGGATTGGCTCTAAGGGCTAGGCCTAGGGGTCTGCGCCCTCAACTCGTGGGCTGTCGGCAGTCTGCCCGAGCTGCTCTCGCGGCGAGGGTGGGCAGCCGCGTGCCGATTGGGCTACGGGCGTAGAATGCCCCCTCGCGGGGGCTTTTCCCTAGGCGGCGAACAGTTGACTCAGAACTGGTACGAACAAGGGGAATCCAACTGTTTAATTAAAAAAAATCATTGCGATGGTCCCTGCAGATGCTGACGCAATGTGATTTCTGCCCAGTGCTCTGAATGTCAAAGTGAAGAAATTCAACCAAGCGCGGGTAAACGGCGGGAGTAACTATGACTCTCTTAAGGTAGCCAAATGCCTCGTCATCTAATTAGTGACGCACATGAGTGGATTAACAAGAT
>JAXQQM020084044.1:0-20655 GCA_034641835.2 Pinus albicaulis
AGGTGGCTGGAAAAAAGGAGGAAATCAGCAAAAAGCAGAAGGGACAAGGAGGAGGCCCTAAAGGTAGATCCAAACAAAACTTCAGGAGGTGTTTTGAAAGGGGGAAGAGCTAATTAAAAGGGATCTGAAAAGGAGGTATCATATCTGAAAAAGGGGTGGCTGAAACTTTGAAAAAACAGACACCTGAAACAGTTAAAACTCTTCCACCAAAAGTGGAGGGTACTGAAGCCCTAGGGGCTATGTTCCCACTTAGATGAGAAAAACAGATTAGAAACAGGTCTAAACGGGCTGAGACAGAGGCTGGAAAACCCTGACAGAAGCTTTAGAAAAACCCAGAAAAATTGCAGAAAAAGAGCAGAAAAACTGGCAGGTCGTAGGTTCTGACCTGTTTTTAGTGCAAGTCGCAGATAATGGGCTGAAAAATGCGACCTAGAGTCCAGGTCGCAGGTTTTGGGCTGAAAAGTGCGACCTGAAGTTCCGGGTGTCCCGGCGGCAGATTTCCGAAAAAGTTGTCGTCTCAGTTGCTGCTGATGTCTGTCACCTGCGCAATAGGGCCAGAAACATGCGGAAGTTAGAAATTTTAATTTTTTAGGGTTTTATGTGAGAAAAACAACATAAAAATAGGAAAAACAAAAAGCTGAAAAGAAACCCTAGGGTCTCAAGTAGCTGGATATGCAGGAATATGAAAAACAACAACGGTCGTAATTGAAAACCCGTGTGGAGTCGCCAGTTGTTAGTATGAATCTTTTGTCGAAGTGTACGAAAAAAGACCACTTTAGCTACGCATAACTTATAGCCCTAACATCAAATATGGTTGCCAATATCTTCAGATCTGCAGTTAGTTGATCAAGACAAGTGCTGCAAAAAACCAGATCTATGCATAAAGAGACATTAAGCAGTAAAAATAAGGTTTTGCTCCATACATCCAATAGACAAGACAAGAACAATATTTTTTGAAAGAATTTTTGTATTAAGGGCACCTAGGAGGAAAACAAGAAGGTGTTTCCAATTCTCCTCAATGGGATGGGTTCTTGGAAGTCCTCAGCACTTCAGATCTAGCATTTCTCTCTCCTGTTGGTGTAGAAAACCCAGACAAAGATGGAACTCAAAGGGAGCTCACACAGCAAATAATAGAAAATATGACAATGATGATGGCTCAAAGTCAGACCAAGAGTATAGATCCAGAGTGATCTAATAGGCAACAAAAGGTGAAGAATGGTAGGAAAAACCCTCCTATTTATAACAAAATATTGGGTCATTCTAGATCTTGGTGCATGATTAAAATAATGTTAACCAAATCTAGATCCACCTTTTATGGAATATTTTATTATATTTGTTGGAGGGAAAAGGTATTTGTCTTGGGTCAAATCCCTTTATTTGTAAATAATAAATAAATAAATGATTTATTTATCATTTTAAGGAAGTGGTTGAAAGATAATCAAATAAATAATGATTTATTTAATTATTTATGGGTGATTTAGTCATATTTAATAAGGAATATTATTTAAATAAGATTTAAATAATTATTCCTAGAAAATAATAAGACAAATAAAGATTTATCTAATTAATTTCTTTGTTTTGGGTTAAACATGACCAGGAATAATAATTAAATTATTGTTTAATTAATTATTCCTTGAGGAAAATCAAACAAATATAGGTTTGTTTAATTTTTCCTTTTGGGGTTTCCTGTTTAGACCATAAACAACCTAATAAATGTGTTTTATTAAGTTATTTTACATAGTGAAAGCAATTTTACTTAGGGTAAAATTGGTCTTACATGGTGTACTTGGGTCCATCTAATGATAATAGGTTAGATGACCAAAAATGGTGTAACAATAATTAAGAGAGCACAAGCAAGCCAAAACCAAACCGCTTCCTCAAAATAGAAACGTAAACTTAATCGTAATTTTAGAAGGAACCAAACATCCAAATACATCTAGAAAAGATGATTAGAAGATCACTCCTCCCTTTCATCAAAACTATGTAAGTGAGGTGTCGAGGAAACAATGAGGATAACAAGAGGAAGATGGTATCAACATGCCGAGGGTATATAATGATGACTTTGAGATTCATTATGATAAAAAACAAGGTCTATAAGGACACTTATGATGACAAAGAGATGATTGATGAAAATTTTTATCAAGACATGGAAAATGTCATCATAGAGTCTCAAAGAGAATATGACCTTAGAAGCAAAAAACAAAATAACAGACCCCCAACAAAAAAACCTTTGACAAATAATTTGGGAAGCTAAGTACCACAACCAAGCCTAAATTGTCAAAAAACAAAAGGATAAAACAAGGGTTGTAAATTTGATAAAGGAAAAGAGAAAGACACTCAAAACAAAGAAAAACAGAGTGCAGACATTAGCAGTACTAACACTTCAGCTAGTACTCCTGTGAAAACAATTTTTTCAAGTGTAAATAAAACAAATCAGCAAGCTGATATTTCTGATAGAATGACAGCTAATAAGACTGAAACAAGTTCTTCAAAGAACCAAATTCCTTTCAGCCTTGAGCAGGAAATTTCAAAAATTAAAATCTTTGTTCCCTTAGCTGTGTTAGATGCCCAACATGTATATAGAACCCAAATTTTGAAGGCTTTAAAAATAGAAGAAAATGAGGACACAGTCAATCTGAATGATGACCAGCCCGAGCTGGTTTTTGGTCCTAAGATTGAAGGTAGATATCAAGAGGGACCTGTTCCTCCCTTTTATGTGAGTTTAAACGTTCATGACAAAATTTTGTACAACGCTATGCATGATTCTGGGGCTTCTCATAATTTAATGCCTAGAGCTGTGATGGAGAGCCTTGGTCTAGAAATCACCAGACCTTACAAAGACCTTTACTCCTCTGATTCCAGCAGAGTAAAATGTTTAGGATTAATCAAAGACCTCTGTGTTAACTTAGCCCAAATTCCAGCCAAATGTTTAGTCATGGATATTGTTGTGGCTGATGTGCCCCAAAAATATGGAATGTTATTATCAAGATATTGGGGGGCTAAGTTACAAGGAACTATGCAAATTGACATGACCTTATGCGACTATCCCTATTTTCAATCAAACTAGAAGACTTTACAGGGAGTCCCATATGAAATTGGCAGTTACAATACAAGACAAACCACAAAACTCTCCCCTCTATTCTGTAAATACAGGCCTTGATTATTTTATTGTGTTTAATGATGAAACATTTAGTGAACAGGTCACTATAACAGGATTAATGACAGATAGAGAGGAGAAACAAGACAATGTAGGTGTGTCTGAACAGTTTGCTGAACCTATAAAATCTAGCAAACAAAACACAGGTCTTGAGCCACAAATTATGTCTCCTTTTCTTTTAAACATTGAGAGCCAAGAAAGCAGTCCTCAAACCAATAATATATCTGAGGAAATGAAACAAATTCAACTAAGTTCTGATACTCAAGAGCAATCAGAGAGCACAGTAGTTGAAGTGGACAGTAACCAGGATGAAACTAAGAAATGTCCTCTATGGATTATGTATTTTGATGGATCCTGCACGAAGAACAATGTTGGTGCAGGTGTTTGGATTACCAACACTGAAAACAACCACACAAAAAGAATTTCCTGCAAATTAAACTTTCAGTGTTCCAATAACATAGTAGAATATGAATCCCTTCTCTTGGGCTTACACCTATTGAAAAAGTTAGGAGCCAAAAGAATCAATGTGTATGGGGATTCAAAGTTAGTCATTAGGCAAGTCAATGGGGAATACAACGTAAATCATCTCAGACTTAGAGCCTACCAAAATGATGTCATGGACCTTTTAAAAACATTCGAGGAGTCCAAACTGTTTTTTGTCCCAAGAAAAGCAAATATTGCGGCCCACAATTTAGCCTTTGCAGCTAGAACATGCTTAACGCCATATAACACCAAAGACTGCACAACTCAGATAAAATTTAGACCAGTTTTGCCTGATAATGAGAATTATTGGTAGGTGTTTGACAATGACAAACAAATAGAAGACTTCATGCAATTCAGAAATGAATTTTAACTAAATAGTTCAGGCTTAGACTACGAAACAGACTGTAAAGAAGAAAATTTTCTTGATGAAGAAGAACCGTCTCCTGAACTTGCTAATATAAACCTATTATCAAGAAAACTTAAAAAAAAACAGAACTGAATGCAGAGTTAGAAACAGAGTTTAGAAACTCTTCACTCTACAGATGAAAGTCTGCCTAAGGGTCTGGCCCCTTTAGAAGAGTTGTTTGATTTTAACGATGTGGCAAATAAACCAAAACTGGAACCTATAGAGACTGAAGTGGAACAATGTAATATTGGCAACGAACTTAAGCCGAAAATGATTAAACTGTCCAAGACTTTACCAGCTCACATTAAACTCAAATACATCGAGTTGTTTAAAGAGTTTTCTGATTTTTTTGCGTGGAGTTACGAAGATCTTAAATCCTATGACACTGAAATAATACAACACAAAATCCCCCTCAAAGAAAACCAAAAACCATTCAAACAGAAACTGCACAGAATAAACCCTGTTCAGTTACCTTTGGTTCAGAAGGAGATCATGAAAATGTATGATGCTGGTATTATTGTCCCTATTAGATACTCTGAGTGGGTGTCTAATCTGGTGTCTGTTAGGAAGAAAACTGGAGAAATCAGGCTTTGTATAGACTTTAGAGACTTAAACAAAGCTTCATTAAAGGACAACTACCCTTTACCTAAGATGGATCATATTTTACAAAGGGTGGTAGGGTCTAGAAGAATTTATTTGCTGGATGGCTACTCAGGGTACAATCAGATCTTAGTTCACCTTGCTGATCAATTAAAGACAACCTTTACTACACCATGGGGCACTTTCATGTATGTGAAAATGCCTTTTGGTCTAATGAATGTTGGAGCAACTTTTCAAAGAGCCATGGACATAGCATTCTCGGAGGAACTGGGCTTCTTCATCATTATCTATCTTGATGATGTTACTGTGTTTTCAAAAATAGATGAAGAGCACTTAGAACATTTAAGAAAGGTTTTCGAGAAATGCAGAAAGTTTGGGATATCTTTAAACCCTAAGAAGACACTATTCGGTCTCCAAGAAGGTAAACTTCTTGGGCACATTATTTCAGAAGAGGGTATTAAGATAGATCCAAAGAGGATTGAGGCCATATTGCAAATCTCTCATCCTCGAAACATCAAAGAGTTGCAATCTTTCATTGGAAATATTAACTTTTTGAGAAGGTTCATCCCCAACTTGGTTGAGCTCCTTAGGAATATCGCAAACATGTTAAAGAAGGAGAAAGGGGTAAAATGGACCTTGGAAGCAAAGAAGTCCTTTGAACTAGTGAAACAAGCGTTAACCAAAACACCGGTTCTTATAAGTCCTGATTTTTCAAAAGATTTTTATATTTTTTCATTTGCATCAGAACATACCATAGTTGTTGTCCTTTTACAGAAAAATCCACAAGGACAAGAGCAGCCTATTGCATTCTTTAGCAAGGCATTGAGGGATGCCCCTTTGAAGTATAACATTATGGAAAAGCAAGCTTTTTCTTTGGTTAAAGCTTTGAAAGACTTCAGAGTGTACATCCTTCACTCACACATCATTGCCTTTGTCCCAAACTCAGTTGTTAAAGACATTCTAACACAGGACCCAGATGGTAAGAGAGGTAAGTGGATTGCTGTTATCCTTGAATATGATTTAGAGATAAAACCCACTAAACTCATCGAAGGCCAAGGTCTAGCTAGATTAATGGCTGAATCAAATCTTCAAGTTCTTGATATTAATATGATTAATGCTTTGGATAACCAAGAATAATTCTCAACTCCTATAGTTGAAGACCATTTTATGAATTCCCCTTGGTACGCTGATATTGTTTATGTTTTACTTAATTTGAATACACCCCCTGGTTTGACAAAAAAAAAGGCAAGATTCTTAAAGTTAAAAGCTGTAAACTATTGCATTATTGATAGATGTATTTACTGTAAAAATGCAAGTGGTGTATTGCTTAAATGTTTGCCTGAGTTTGATGCAGAAAAGATTAAATACCAGTTCCCTGAAGGAGTGTGGAGGTCATTTGTACTAGAAGACAACAACCAACAAAGTTATGAGGGCTGGTTTCTATTGGCCTACTCTTTTCCATGATGTGCATAACATGATCATATCCTACCATAAATGTCAACTTTTTGAAGGAAAAAGAAAACTTCTACCCCTACCTCTGCATCCTATTACTGTTGAAGCCCCATTTCAACAGTGGGGACTTGACTTCATAGGAGAAATCCATCCACCATCTTCTGCCCATCATAGATGGATTCTCACTGCCACAGACTATTTCACTAAGTGGATAGAAGCCATACCTTGTAGGCAAGCCAATGATTCATTTATCATAAAATTTATGGAGACTAACATTCTCTCCAGGTTTGGCTATCCTACCAAGATTATCACTGATAATGCAGCAACATTTGGATCAAACAAGATGGTTGATTTCTGTCACAGATATCAGATAACATTGGGGCATTCCATGGCCTATTACCCTCAAGGTAATGGACTTGCATAATCCTAAAACAAAATTTTAGTGAACATAATCAAGAAACTATTGGAAGACAACAAAAAGTCTTGGCACACAAAGCTGGTCCATGCACTTTGGGCCAACAGATTGACTTTGAAGAAATCCATTGGCATGTCACCTTTTCAACTGGTGTATGGTACTGATGCAATTTTTCCAAACAACCTTGGTGTACCAGTAATGAATTTGGTTCAAGAGTTGAAAACTGAATATAATGACATGATCAGAAGAATAAATCAGACCATCCATCTTTAGCAAACTAGAGAGGAAGTTTATAACAAAGCATTGCAGAAATAGATCAGCATTAAAAAGCTTTTTGACAGAAGAACAAAGGCCAGCAATTTCAAAATTGGGGACCAAGTTTTAAAGTGGGACTCAAGGAGGGAAGAGAAGGGAAAGCATGGAAAATTTGACAACTTATGGCTTGGCCCTTACTCTATTCATTCAGCTGCTGGTAACAATGCATTTTTCTTGCAGGAGTTGAATGGAGCAGAACTGTTTGGGGGTCCTGTCAATGGCAGGATGCTTAAGCATTACTTCTCTTGATCCATGTTATGTTCCAAAAGCCTTTTTATCTTTTTTCCACTATAAATATCTCATCCACCATTGCATTCAAAGTTGTAAAAATAAAAAATACAAAAACAATGAAAAGAAAGAAAAGAGGGCAGATTGTGAAAACAAGAAAGGTATAGCCCCATACCAAAAAAGAGAAACAAATCTGAAAGTGTGCAAGCTCAAATGCCACTCCTGAATAACACACTTCTAGTTAGTCAAACTGTCTAATCTTGACTAATTAGCTTTAAATTTTCTGCTGATAGGATAGTGAAATCAATTTGCCAAACTGTTTAATCTTGGCTTATCAGTAGATAGTTTAGGATAGAAATTAAAGGTTCAAACATGATCAAAATCTGAACCTAAGTTTCCAAAAAGAGATGACTCAAATCTGTTTCATTTTCTGAGTAAAAAAAAATGTAAATCTGGTTCTAATTAACTCAAAATCTGAATCAGAGAACAAAGGAGGAACAACTCAAACAAAAGTCAAAACAGAGCTGTAAAAAGAGAAGGCCATGATGAGAAACTTTCAGATCTTAAGCCTTCCATTTTGATTTAATTTTCTGCAAAATAAATGTCTATGTGCAGCTTGTTTTTATGCCATAGACCAGCTTCAAGTTAGACTGTTTAATCCTGACTTGAATGCTTTTAAATTTCTGTTGTAGAAATTAGAGAATAAAATCTGTTAGACTGTTTAATCCTAACAGATTGATAGAATAGGTAGAGAATCATATGGGCTCAACTGTTTAATCTGAGTCCATGGAGAAATAAGGAGTAGAAATAGATTAGATTTCCTGCTTTCAAAAGAATAAAATGTTGTGAAAAGATTTTGCCAATCCAAGTGCACTCTAATGAAGAAAAAATGTTAGATCAGTAGGATTGGGTAGGTAGAAAGTTTGTATTGATGAAGATCCATTATTTTTATGGTTGCTAATATGTTTTCAGAGAAATTCATCTCAGCAAAGGAAAAGCAACCCAATGGATCAGGCACAGGTCAACCTCCCAGAGAACATTATGGATGTGGCACAGGTCAACCTCCCAGAGAATGCAGGTCTGAAGTTCTTGATGCCTTCAAGAAGGCACCATCCCCAAGTGGAGCCACTGTTAGCCACCTATAAAATTTGTTATATCAAAAGGTGGCTAAGACTTTTTGAGCCTTCAAGGAACAAATTTTATTACTAAAAAGTGTTGGCTCTTGAAGACTCTTGAAGGACTCATGCCTATCCTCTGTCCAAACTTCACTGTTGTTTCCCTTCAAAACTCAGAAATCCTGCTGATTTCCAAGTCAGAATACTGCTGCAAGAACCTTTTCCCCCTTTTCCCCCTTTTCCAAAGCTAACCACATTTTCTATCACTCTATTTCCCATGAAAATCCTCATTTTCATGTTTTTCCCATTCCCCCTTCATCAAAAATCCCCTTTATAAGGTTTAAAGACTCCTTCTTTGCCTTATCCGAACCCCTCTAACCCTTTGAAAATCATTCAAAAAACCATAAGGCCCCACTTTGACTTAAGCCCCCTGCTTAGTCTTAAAACCTCTTTCCTTAACCCTCGGTCACACTATTTCCCAACAAGGGCCCCGTAATTTGCAAGCCATTTTTTATATTAATATTTCTCGGCTATAGTTTAAAAGCTTGGTTTATATTGAAAATTCGTCGGTTTTATTATTATATTATAAATCCCCGCTGGTTATAATTTAAATCATTCTGCGCCATTGATCTGATCTGTAGATCAGACGGTGCGGAGTCCGTCTCCCTGTGGTCCCCGCCATCCATAATTCAATTGCCCAAAACCGGCGGTATCCATCGCACCGCCTTTTGGCGAAAGCTGTTTTTCCCCGATCGCCAATGATTCCATACATCGCATGACACGCGTCCCGTGTACTTTTTCAAAACCGCTGTCTGACTGCGCTATGATTATCTATCAGAGAGTAAGCCTTAGTGATATTGAGCCATCCCATCCTGATCTGTGTTGCTGCCATTCAAATCATGATCGTCATCAAGATGTCTGACGTTATCCAAGTTGTTTGACACATCCGCAACTCTCCATGTTGATTCAGAGCCTGACAGATCACATCCATATCCTGAATGCCTTGATTCTGCCGTCTGCTCAAAGAGATTCTTCCTGTTTGATCTTCCCTTTGCTTCCAAATCTGCTGTCTTCATATGATTTTATTTCTTGTTTCCTGCATTTAATCTTTCTTCCGCCTTCTCCGATCAATCCAGACCGTTGGATGATGCCATCCAACGGTCACGCTTCCTCCACATGCCTCCGCAGCAATAAACCTATAAATGCATGGATTTTATAATTTTTGTTTGTATTTTGCAGGGTTTCGAGGTTTTCTCGCCATTTTCGAGGAAAATTCGAAGGCAGATGATGACGATATTCCTGCCTTCGTTTCACCAAAGGAAATCCTTCGCGGGGTATAAATTCATGTTTCTTCAGTGTTTTCCTCAGGCATTAATGCCACATAAACTTGCACAGCCCTGTTTATCAGAAAAAACCATGGATCGGGCACAGTCAGAGAGTATTAGTGATGAAGACCAGAATTTACCAGAACAGAGGATTAAAGGACAAATTTGTGGGGATTACGTCTAAGATGTTTATCAAAATCCTAATTCCCAAGTAAAACACAATTTAAAGACAAACTCAAGGGTTTCTTCAATAGAAAAGCCCCCACCGCCACATCTGAGGCAAATTGATTCCTCCCAGCTGCTGAAATTCCACCTGTGCCTCAAAGTATTCAATCAGATGACGAATTTATTGATCAGGACCGGATATCTGCCTCACAACACAGCCAAAAGGTAAATTCTACAGGAAAATTAATGAAAAACATCTACAGAGTTACTTTGACGCCACACCGAGCCTCAAAGGTCAACAAAAGCTCCCAACGAGCTTAAAAATTTATGAAAATCATTTAATACAGAGGATATGTATGAAAGTTTCTTCATTGAGCCCCTCAAAGGCCAAGAAGCCATTAAGTCTGTATTAATTGTAATTGGAGATCTTTTATCAGATCTCACCTCCTCATTCTTCTATATATACTACTGCAGAAGATGAGTGAGGGGTTGGTTGCAGAACTTTGAAATACACTTGAGCTTAAACTTCTGATTGTAAATAGTGTTCACTGGCCCTTGGAGCTCTGCTTGTGATAGATTAGTTAGGCTGGATAGTGAAGATGATTGTTGAACTGAAACATTGGACCTGAGTACTGTAACTGGTTTGACATCAATAAACAAGTTGTTTCTTGGGATCCTGGTCTATATCACTGGTGAAGTGCCCCTTTCTTTGTTATTGTTTTTCCTTCTATGTATGTCATATTGTTCACTATTCTCTGATAAAGAATAGCATTTATAGATTTACGACCTACTGCATATCAGTAACCTTCTCTGACTGAAAATCTGTATCTCAATTTTTTCCTCCAATTTGTTTATTTAAGAACAATTTAATACAGTTTAAGGAGTTAGGAATGTTGGATTTCCCTCGTCCTACTGTTTGCTTTAAACATTGTTTCTTGAAAGTTATTTTCCTTATTTTCTTATTAAAGTTAGACTAGAAAAGTGATGGTTTGCCCTGTTTCTAGCTTCTTTTCTCCAAAGGCAGATTCTGAAAGTTTCCCTTGGTGTTGACTGAAAGCATACTAGGTTTAAAAGTACTTTATCTGATCTTAAGTTTACACTCTGTCTTCTCTTATATGTTTTCATACTTTCTGAAGGTAATTATGTGGATTACTGGATTGTTTGTCAATTAAGTTGCTTTAATACAAACCTGCCCAGGAAGTCAATGGTTAGCCTTGCACTTGGTTGGTTTTAAACAGTTACTTAAGAGGCTTTTCTTGTTTGGACTGACTGTAAATCCTTTGTGAAATTATTATCAGTTTCCACCATCTCCAACACTTTATTGTTTCCATTCCATCATTATAATCTCAATAATCTTGTGATGTAGATGACTTGCCCCTTGGATCACTCTTGATGTTGTTGTTCAATTAAAGCCCTGTTATGACTCCATAGCCCAATGGACTAAAAACCAGTGTTATATCTATCTTTTTAGCCTAGCTGTTATATTCACTTGCAACTTCTCTCTTTTGAAACTGTTTTGTATTTAGAACTTTCCCCTCAAGTAATATTCATGCTCAACCATCCAAAAAACAAACAAAACCCTTGGCCTTCATAACTAGCCTAATATCATTACCCCAAACTTCAAAGACAAATCCATCTTTGCACTTATTGGAGAGATCCCTCTCCGAATTCAGGAGGGCTAGATCCTAGAATCCCAAAGTTGGTTGAAACGATGTTTTTTCGCAGCTTTAGTCTCACCGATCTGTCGCTCACTTTGCATTCTAACGAGGTAATAGAAAACCAATATACATTCCATGAAACAAAAAGGAAATTCAAGCATTCAATGGTAAGATGAACTTCTTGCACAGATTTATACCCAATTTGGTTGAACATCTAAGAGAAATGACTAACATGTTGAAGAAGGATAGCACTATCAAATGGAGTGAGGAAGCTATCAAGTCATTCAATCTAGTAAAGTTTGCTTTGTCCAATGCCCCAGTTAGTCTTGACTACACTCAAGACTTTATTATTTTTTCATTTTCTTTAGTGCATATTATGGCTACTGTTTTGATGCAAAAAAGAGATCAGATTGAAAAGCCAATTGCCTTTTTCAGTAGGACTATTAGAGATGCTGCTTTGAGGTATAATATTATCGAAAAACAGGCATTGGCTCTTATCAAGGCATTGAAATATTTTAGGGTCTATATTCTGCATTCACATACTATAGCATATGTCCCTAATGTAGCAGTGAAGGATGTGTTGATGCAAACTGATCCAGAAGGTCGAAGAGGTAAGTGGATAGCAACTATGTTGGAGTATGATTTGGAGATCAAGCCCACGAATTTGATCAAAGGCCAAGGCTTGGAAAAATTGATGGCCCAATCTAATCTGCGTGCCCTCGATATAAACCTCATAACAGCAATGTTAGAGGAGGAAGATGAAGGTCTGCTTGTTCCTATTTCAGATATTTTTCTACAATCCCTGTGGTATTCAGATATTTTTTATGTGCTTCAGCACCTTTCACCTCCTCCAAGAATGTCTAAAAGTAAAAGTAGATCACTGAAACTTAAATCTACTAAATATTGTATTTTAAACAATGCTCTGTATTAGAAATATCCAAGCGGTGTTCTGCTCAATTGTTTGGTTGAAGAAGAAGCGCAGAAGGTAATGTACGATTTTCACAAGGGTGATTGCGGTGGTCATTGTTTTTGGAAGACTACATCTAAAAAGGTATTGAGAGCAGGATATTATTGGCCCATGTTATTTTTTGATTTATATAAAATAGTGATGAATTTTCATGAATGCCAAATTTTCCAAGGGAAGAAGAAATTGCTTCCACTTCCTTTAAAACCAGTTTCAATAAACGCCCCCTTTCAGCAATGGGGACTCGATTTCATAGGATAAATTCATCACGCATCATCAGCACAACACCGATGGATATTAACAGGCACGGATTACTTCACTAAATGGATTGAGGCCGTCCCAGCAAGGCAAGCTACAGACACGGTAATTATTCAATTCCTTGAATTGAATATTTTATCTCGTTTTGGTTGTCCCCACAAAATTGTAACAGACAACGCAGCAACGTTTAGATCTAAGAAAATGGTGGAGTTCTGTGATAAGTATAATATTGTGCTGGGCCATTCAACAGTGTACTACCCACAAGGCAATGGTCTGGAAGAATCATCGAACAAATCACTGATAAATATAATCAAGAAAAAGCTGGAGGCAAACAAAAGAAATTGGCATCGCAAGCTCATCAACGCACTGTGGACAGACAGAGTTAGTAGCAAGAAATCAATAAGTATGTCACCCTTTGAGCTGGTTTATGGTACTAATGTTGTCTTTCCTACATCTCTTACAGTTCTAGTTATGAGATTATTACAAGAATTTGGCAGTGAGGATGATGACAATCAGTGAAGGATCAATCAGATGATCCACCTTTAGCAAACAAGAGAGGAAGCGTCACAGAACACTATTTTGTTGTAGGAGAAGATAAAGAATATTTATGATCGAAAGACCAAAGCAGAAAAATTCCAGTTGGATGATGTAGTGCTGAGATGGGATGCAAGAAATGAGGACAAAGGGAAGCATGGTAAGTTTGAAAACCTCTGGAAAGGACCATACAGGATTTCAGCATACAGGGTACAGAATGCCTAATTACTTTCAGAGATGGATGGCCAAGATTACCGTGGAGGAGCAATGAATGCTAGGCTCTTGAAGCACTACCATTGTTGAAGATAATGGATTAGAAGCTATGTCACCATCATTGTATATACAAGTTATTTTTTTTATCAAAGTTCAAGTACACAGTCATTGGAGTTTGGGGCTCGAGGTGAAGGCTATAAAACTTTAATGTCATGTGTATGGTTTGGTTTTATTTCAGTTTTCAGTCCTAGTCTTGAGTCAGAGTCAGTTTGCATTGTGTCAGTTTTTAGCATTTTTTGACTCCATGTCCAATGGATAAGGCTACCTGGTCTATGGTGTTCTTGGCACCTCCAAGGAGCTACCATCCCCATTGGAGCCAATGTTAGTGTCAGTCTAGTCATACTACCATCAGTGATCAAAATTGCTCTTTTGCATTTGCATATTAGGAGTCCCATACCAATAAATTTCACCATTCCACTAGGTCATGGATTCATTGATGGTAGTGAATTTTCTTCAGTTTTCTCTGATGTGAAACTTGTTGATTCTCCTCTCTATGGTCTATTAGTCATGAGTTACTTTCACTTCGTGAGTCATGTCAATAGGTCGTAGGATGGGTCTCATTAGGTTCTAAGGTCTCATCGTGGTCAAATTAATGAGTCAACTGTCAATAAATATCAACAAGGCCATGAGGAAGTCAATAAACTCAAAGTCACAGCACTTCAGAAGATCAAAGAGATATTTTATTTAGTTTGATGTAATTTTCACCTCAAAACCATGCTTTGAGGTGAAAACATGATACTTTTCCTTTATTATCATTTATTATGTAATTTTATGTCAGCATATGTAATAAGTCACATTTCAAAAGCTGTTATCTTCAAAAAGTCATCACCCTACCTTTCAGAGAATTTTTCCATAGAATTTTCAGCATCAAATCATGTTCCAAGTATGTTCAGCAGAAAGAGCCCAGAAAGAGCTTTCCAACGGTATATTACACTCTCAAAACTGACTTCTGGATTGAAATGTATGCCTAAGTGAAGTAAAAGTCCTCTATACCCTAACCCTTCCCCTTTTTCCTTCCTTTCCCTTAAACTTGATATTATTAAAGTTTATTATTTTCTCTTATAAACCCCTTTTTTCCCCTTCTGATTATAAAATCGCACTATAAAATCATTTAAATACATATGCGATTTATTTCATAACCACTTCCCTACCATTTCCCCTAAACTTTATAATAAATTTTATGTATTTAAATCCCTGCCGTTCCAAACCACTTCCCCTCCATCCCATTTAAAACCTTATAATAAAACTTAAAGGTTTATATCATATGAACCCCTCCAACCCAAAATCCTATCCCTTTAAATCGAAATCGGAACATTTAAATCGTGTGCCCTGATCGGTCCTTTGCAAGTTCTCTGATGCGATGGTATTGACCCCCTACCAATTGCAAACCCCTGACCATTCCTCAACCATTGATCTCATCATCTAAATCTGGTGGCCTTCAGCCAATCGGACCATCCCAATCGGCCTTTTATATTAAACTTCCCCTCTGCCTTCCTCCGATCTCCGAGGCCGATGGACCTTTGGGTCCTACCACTTTATATTCCACTTATTTATGATACAAAAGGCCCTTTCACTTTGTAAAACTTAAAATTTATTTCAAAACGTTATACAAATGATTTCCCCCCGTCGCCTCTTCCCCATCGCATCGGAAGAAATGCATTATGTTATCCCCCCTCCTCCGATCTCTGATGCCGATGGACTTCGGGCCCACCACATAATATCTCCGCCCGCGCATAATAAGAAAGGCCTTTCCCTTTGTATAAATCAATTTTTTTTTTATTCGTTTATACAAGGAACTCTCCCCAATCGCATCGGTAAAGTTTCAATGTGTAATATGCGTTCCGAGATTTCCTTGATGTCGATTGCGATTATAATCCCCAATTCCCACCATTATAAGCCCTTCGCTCTTTCATATAAATCACTTCACCCCTTTTTAAAAGCGTCGAAACCTTTTATATTTGTTTTTCACCTATCATCCCTTTGGCTTGTTCTATTACCCATCAGACCTATGCCAATTGCATCGGAGCTTTTGTGTGGCATGTTCCAAACGCATCCAACCCCTGATCCCGGATGCGATTATTAAAACACCACCACATCATATTATAAAGTTCTGTTATATGTTGTATTCCCCTCCTACTCCTTCCAATTTCGATTGCAATGTGGACCCCACCTCCATTCCCTTTTCCCATTCAAAATCAATTTTCTCCCTTCACTAAAGGCATAGTTTCGTTTCAAAGCATTTTATTAAAAAAGTCAGTGTTCTTCAAACAAATAATGGAAAGCAAATCAAAAGTCAAAAGTCCAAGAAGCTTATATGAGATAGAGATTGTTACAACAGCAGCAAAGCAAGAAATTTGTTTTCGAATTAACTATTTTCTTTCATCCATGTATAACAGTGAATTTTCAAGTGGTCAGATGCCTTATTTTTCCTTATTTTCAGAGGCAAATTGTTGGTTCTCTTTGCCATATTCAGATTTCAGCTCTGAGTTGTTAAACAACTCCCTCTTTTTGTGGATCTATGTTCCCACAAATCTGGTGTATTTAATGTAATTTTAAATCATTTGTAAACCAATCAGTAACTCAGAAGTAGGGGAATAGTGTGGAAGTACACTTTGCGCTCCATTGTACAGTTTGACAGGGAATTAAGAAGAGACGCAACTCTGATTTGTGGGATCCATGTGATATGATTTTTAGCATTGTTTTCTCCTTTGTTTCATATGTAAATTCGTTATGTTTCACCTTTCATCCATAGACATGTCCTATTGCATGCTTTCAAGATAGAAAGGTAGGATCCATTTTTATGCCCTGCCTTGGGAAATCATTCATACTATGTGTTTTTCTTCTGTTTGAAAGGGATCCATATTTTAATTCCCTTTTCCGCTCCTCACCAGTCTTTCCATTCAATCCTTATTTAAATTTAGTTACTAAAATTTCCTGCCTACCTTGCCCCATGAAATACCCTGTGTCCTAATTTAATTCCCCTATTTCATACTGTCCCATTTTGTCCCACATATCCCTAAAAAATTCATTCATTTCATTAAACACTTTCCCATTATTATACCTAGCCTAAAATCAGTCCATTATTTTATTTTGTTGAATATCCATTTTACGGAGAGAGTGCTCTCCTGTCTTCGTAGGGCTAGCTACAAGGATGATCATGGTTTAGTTGTTACCCTATTTTTCCCTTTTCAGCTTGGGGTCTAGATCAAGTGCTAACATCTCTGGTGACCATACTGTGGAAACGCTTTGATTTGACTCTATTTGAGCTTATATTCCCAGCACTTTGGATGTGTTAAGGCTCTATAGAGGTGCAAGTCATAATCAGGTCCTGTGTGAATAAAGAAAATTCAAACTTGTGTATAAGGCTAAAACCTTGGTTAATGAGAACGCGACAATCCCTTGGAAAATCTCTGTTATTGAAGTAAAAAGCTTGGTTTTATAGATGGCAGAAAAATAATATTAGTGGGACCCAGCCATCAGTTAACGCGAGGAGTTAAGTGCTAAACTGCAGTGTTAATCACGAGTTAAAGCATGGTTTAATTACCACCAGCGGGTTTTGGAAACCAAAACCGCCCATATCGCGCCGCTATTGCCCCGGAGAAAAAATACTTCAAAAAAACGCGATCCAGTAAGATTAGGGCACATCTCCCCAATACCGCCCATATCGCGCAAATTTCATGCGTTAACCCTCTGTCGTGGAAAAAACGCGATATTCACGATGATCGTCCGATCTGAAGAGCCTGAGATCTGACGGCAATCGTGCGCTGAAAAGCATGAGCGATAAATCAAGGTACGATCTGTCAGATTTGCATTATTATATGTTTATTTGATTTATAAAAAGGTGAATAGTGGATGTGTGGGGCCCCATTGAATAAAATATATGTCGCGTTGGTAGAATAAAAGTGTCTTATGGTATAAAGTTCAAAGGTTGGCTTTTGTTTAAAGAAATCGTGCCATTGTTATATCATTCTGATATTACGACTAGATAAAGTCGCTTAAATATTTTTGAGAATATTCCTTTATATCATTTATTTTCTTGAGAAGGTTTGAAATATCATTACAAAGCGAATATTGTTACAGCGCTTTGAGAAGGGAATATAACTACAGCCACTTATTCCACATTCATAATATGTCTGGTATCAGAGCATAAAAGTCAGATCCCCCCCAGTAATATTTTCCCTATAAATTCCTCGACTCTGGAAAATAATGTTCAGATTCTGCTAGGCTGAAACAGAATTTTGTACAGTAGAAATTTACACACACTGGCTTCAAGAAGATACACAAGGGCTAATCTAGATCCGAATCCTCCCCCTGTGTTTGAGAATCCTAATCTGATTCCAAGAATTGTCAGAAGACAAGAAGGATCACTAAGTCCCAGACCTATCTTCAGATTCCATACTTGGCCCAGTGAGTGGTTTTTTGTAGAAGATCTTTCTTTTGATGAGAGTTTTGAGCTTTCTTTGTTTATAAATAAGTCTGAAACTGCACTTGAGGACACTATTTTAGATCCATAATTCCTTGTAGATATTGATGTTCAAAGAGAAAATTCCTCAATTGATGATTATATTCTTAATTCCCCTCAGTCATATATCACTGTAACTAATATTATTGAGCCTTCAGAGCCATCAGGAATAGCATTCCCTCCTCCTAATTCATTAGTATTCCCATCAATTAATTCTCAGCTTTCATCTCCTCCATCAACACCTCCCTTGAATCCTTCTACTACCAACACTATTGTAAATCCACCTAGAGTCATGGCTGCCAGGTATGCACCCCTGGTGTTGCCTCAGGTTCTGAATGATATGCCTGTTGATTATCAATGTAAAATTCCTAATTTTTATGCCACTCAGAGCATTATAGCCCAGTAGCATGTTGATAAGATGAATGAATTTTTTGATCTACATGAGGTAGAAGCAGAGAATGTAACTACAAGGTTGTTTGTTCAAAGCTTCGGAGGTGAAGTTAGAAAGTGGTTCAGGGCCTTACTAGCAGGCTCTATTCACACTTTACAGGAGTTACACACACAATTTTTAGACCGGTGGGAGGTAAAGAAGAACCCACTCCAAATTTTGTCTGAGTATGAAAATATTAAGAGAAATGTGGGTGAAACTGTATAGGATTATTGTTTAAGATTAAATGTTGTATATAATGCTATTCCAGCTAACCTGAAACCTCATATGGGATTAACCTTGCTGAAATTTCCATATGGTTTCGATGCCGATATGGAATATCAGCTGCAGGAGAGAGATCCCACTACCTTCAAAGACATGCAGAAGATAGCTGTAAGTGTGGAGGCTAATCTGCTAGCTAAAATGGCACGAACTAGAGCTTAAAAGAGAGTCACGGTGAAAGAGGAAGCCTCTCCTTCAGACAGAAAAATGGACACTCTGATTCAGAAAGTGGAGAAGATGGTTGATCAATTAGTCATTTCACATAGACCTGAGCCTCAAATAAGAAATCCGAATTTCAGAGGGTAGCAGCCACAATTTAGAATTAAACAGAGAGAGCAAAGAGCGCAGGACCAAGCGCCACCATAGCAATAGATCAAAACTCCATTACAACAGAATTATGTTCAGGGAACTGACACAGATGAGGATGATGATCCTATGATTGAAGCCAACCATTTCTTCATAGCTGATGGTGCTCCCATTTTTATTACAGATGACGAAGAATACACAGTGGCGACTCTAGACCTGCAAAGGGACGAAAATTTCATTTTGGCTAATGATGCAGTGTTAGAAGATGAATCCAATGATTACCAGAGAGGATACATGAATGCCTTATCAGCGCAACAAAAGAAATATTCCTTGAGGAACAGAGATGTTCCGATCAGTCCCATTCAAAGGAGAAAAGAGCTCCAAATGAAGAACGATGCTCAGAAGAAAGGGAAAGAGCCAGCAGACCCTTCCTCTAGCAAGGCACCTTTAGCAATTAACAAAGCAAATGAAAAGAATCAGCAGAGCGCAACAAAAGAGAAAACGGAGAAGAAAGATCCTCCCATTAAAGAAGTAGAAAAAGCTCCTTCTTTTAATTTAGAAAACGAAATTTCTAAGCTAAAAGTGTCCATGCCCCTGACTGAGTTGGTAAAGAATAGTGCTTATAAAATTCAGGTGTATAGAATTTTGCAAATAGACTCTATTTCAGATATGGTCAATGTAGAATATGACTATCCAGAACACATCTTTGGTCCAACAATTGAAGATCAATCAGAATAAAGTGAAGTCCCTCCCTTTTACCTGAGTCTTAGAGTACATGAGTTCATTTTTCATAATGTTATGTTGGACTCCAGAGCCTCACATAATTTGATGCCCAATGCCATCATGGAGAAATTAGGACTTGATATTACCCGTAAATACCATGATTTGTATTCTTTTGATTCAGGTAGGGTCCATTGTATTGGTCTTATCAAAGACTTGGTAGTCTCTTTAGATCAAATCCCAGCCAAGAATGTCTTGATGGATGTAGTTGTTGCCGATGTCCCATCACGGTTTGGAATGCTTCTATCTAGGTCTTGGGGTGCAAAACTTAAGGGAACCATGCAGCTTGACTTCTCTTATGCCACCATTCCCGTGTTTGGCCAATTGAGAAAACTATATAGGGAGAAGAAAATGAAATATATGATTACCAGTAAAGATAAGACAGTCAATCATCCTATTAATGCAGTCCACACAGACTTAGAGTTCTCTGTCATATATTCAGATGGTGGTTTAAATGACGTGAATGTTCAGTTGGTACGAGTAGATGAAATACCTGAGATTTCAGAGAATTTTAGGGAAGTCCTCAAATAGGAAAAAGATAAAACAGTAAGCACTTATGAGCCTCCTCCCTTCCAGCAGCAAAAGGACAGTGAACAGCCAGAAATCAGCCAAGGTAAAGAAGAGAAAGAATCAAAATTTCAGCATCTACAAGAAGAGGAAGAAGGCCTATGGAGGATGGATTTTGATGGAGCTATTGGTAAGGATGGAGCTAGTATTGGAATACGGATTCGGAGCCCTGTTTTCCAACCTGAAAAGGTTCCTAGTAATGTTAGAGTATGTGCTTCTAAGTTGGCTTTTGACTGCTCTAACAATGAAGCAGAGTATGAAGCTTTGATTGCAGGTCTGAAAATTTTGAAGAAGTTGAATGCAAGGAAGATTTCTGTATATGGAGATTCAGAGCTAATAATCAAACAGGTCAAAGGAGAGTACAAGAAAAACATCCACGGTTGAGGGCATACAAAAATGCAATCCTGGACATTTTGAAGACATTCCCAGAGTACACCTTAACAGCAGTACCCAGGATGCAGAACATTATTGTTGATTCTCTTG